>VZDJ01000346.1:17679980-17773524 GCA_008694505.1 Cyanoderma ruficeps
TTTTTTTTTTTTTTTTTTTTTAATTTGAGAAACTCCAGATGGCAGGATGGAGAGTTTTTTATGTTTTTAGTAAACTTGGTCAAGACTGTTCTAGTGATAAAATTAAATGTCTGACATGTCTGATGGTGCTGGTATTGCCAGTGTGAAGGCATTAGTTGTCAGTTTGTGAGATGATTTTAGTTTAGTTCATTCCTATATCATAATTCCTAAATTATTCTGACACACCATGGTGAGAGATACCTTCAAAACTCTCATGAAAGATTCATTTCATGTAGTTCAAACTTTGAGAAAACAAGGAATTATTTTTTCTGTCCTGTACACTGCAGAATTTTGTTGACACTGTGTATTAAAATTGCCAAATAACTGCAAAAATGTATTACTACAAGTCATAATTTCTGTTCAAAGGTATCTTGTTTCCTGTCCAAAGCAGTGAAGCAGAAACGTGACTGTGAATGTCAACTAAATCAGATATGACAAATATTATTGTCTAGGCAAGTGAGTCAGGCAGCTGTGATACTGTGAACTGATAGGTCCTGCCTCAGGCAGAGGGGAAATGTTGACACACCTGGATAGTCACATTTTATCAAGGACTCAAACCTGCAGTTTCATGCTCAGTTAGAAAGTGGCATTTCTCATCTCTAAACTATTTGATTCTTTGGAAGATTAGGACCTGGGCTAGAGCTACATTACATCTGAGATTTAGTATGTGCTTCTTTATATTCAACATCCTTGAAAAAGACAGGCTGCCAGGAGTTCAAGGTTGTTTTTTGACTTTCGTGTCGACAGAGGCAAGCATGGGAAAGTAAGTAATAAAATTGTTATTAGCAAGTACCAACATTTTTGAAGCCTAAACCCTCCGAATAGCTCCATCTCTGCCTCTGGTGGCTATCAACAGAGAAGATGTAATTGCATTTTGTCATACAGTTCAGATGTGATTACTAACAGACGGTTTATCCGGTCTTTAGCTCAGTTTTCTGCAGATGAGAAAACATAAATTGGCTTTGTGCAGGGTCAGGTGTGGTCTGCAGGAGGTATGTACTCAGGTGCCATGTCATAAAGTGCAGGTGATCTGCCCAGTCATCCTTTATATCCTGGCACACAGGCAGAGCAGAAAAGGACCACAAGGGAACACCTTCAAGAGACTTCCAGATGGATCTGAACAGGCAGCTTGGGCCCAGCTTGATTTATTTGCTTTGGCTGCATGTGGATATAGCATTCAACTGAACTAGAACGCAGTCAAAAGCCTGGAGCACTGGGGAGCACAGTGTAGAAACAAATACAACTCTGCAATATGAGTCTCTGTGTATGTTTTTGTAACTGCTGTATGCTTGGTTATTCCATGCCCATGACTTGGACATCTTGGATCCTTTTATGTATAACGTAGTGATAAATATATAGGGAAACATGCCAAATATATAAAGAAATATCTTCTTATTTCCTACTCCTGGTGATGTATTAAGTATTGTCTGGCATTTTTTCTGGGTATCAAATTCAAGGTTGTAGTAATTTTTCTGGTTCTTTCTATCAAATTTGTTCCTCTATATTTCATCACATGGTTTTATTTAGATTTTGTCAAGGGTATTCAGAAACGCCTGCTCCAAGGTGATCTTAAGTTATAAAAAATAACTAAGATTTTCAACTCCAAAAATAAGCCCTTGATACATGGTGCCTGAAAGTCAAGATTGCTTTGGCACAGTAGCTGGGGAAATGTGAGCCCACATCTGGACTGTTGCATGAGCGTGGTCCTGCATCTCTGAAATAGCTCATTGATTCTGATATTGGAGAGGCATTATAGAGAGCCACTGACACACAGATATGGACACTGTTCTTCACTGTCCCCTGAGAGCATTTTAAGAGTAGAAGACTGTTATTTCAGTTTCTCTGAGTTTGCAATGAATAGGTGTAGTTAACATCGACTAGAAAACCCATCAAATTCTCAGATCGTGCTTGGCCAGAGCAGGATTTGGGCAGTATTCCCTTGTGGTGTCTCTTGTTCTTTATCCTTTGTATCTAACACCAAGCAAAAAAGAGCCATTAGAAATGAAGTACTCCCTAGAAAGCAGATTTTACTCCAATGAGGCAGGATTAAAGAAGATGGTGCAGAGATCTATCCAGTGATAGGAATGCTTCAGTGATGGGTCTGTAACTGCATGACTAAACATGCACTTTATCAATTCAGAGTAACATCAGCACTGATGGGATTTTGCTGGGCCCAGAGGGAAAGTGCTAGGTCTCATGAAATACTTTCCCACAAAATATTTCCTTAGTTAAGCAATAGGTTCAAAAGTAGATTTGAAAGCAATTTTCTCTTTTTATGATATGCGATATGCCATTTTTCCCCATGAAATTAAATTAATAAGCCAAGCCTTGAGAGCAACCTGTCCCCAAGAATCAGTTTGGTTAGAGCAAACACCATTTCAAAATTACTGGGTGGACCACTTCAAAAAAGTGCATTCATTGTGACTGGTAAAATATTTCAGGCTACTTCTCATGGCAACCCTACAGTTCTTAGAATGGTTTCAATTATACATAATGAGTCATGGCTTGCCTATGGGGAGAATGAAGCTGGCTTCAGACTCCTGAGTTTAGCAAGGATGAGGGGCTGGGGCCAGCCACTCCTGCCAGGGGGACAGGAGGGTCTAACAGCATTGCTGTTCCTGCTGCTGGGTGGATGACAGAAATTACAGCAGTGCCTCTGGAGTGTCACCTGCCTGTACATGCAAAAACAGCCACCACCCTGTACAGCCCTTGTCTCTTAGTGGGGCTACTCTTCTCCTGGTCTGCCAGACCCGGTGACAGATGGTTCCAAGTGATGTACAATGGGTGTTTATGAGAGAGCTACTGAGAACTCTGAACTCTGACTTTAAAGGAGAGCAGTCTACCTGCTCTCCAAGAGGACACTTGGACAAAGAGGTTTGCATGGCAAATGGATTGAAATAAGAAAGTATTGAGAATACCCTAACCTGTTACTTGGTGATGTACCCATTGAGCCGAGATGTGCACAGGAAACCAGTCAGTCCAGTGTACAGACCTGAGTGAAAGACTGGGGTCACAGCCACACAGCCAGACTAATGCATTTCCTTGCAGAAAAATGTCATGAGGCCATTACTGTTCATAAGTGGTAAGGACTGTGGCTTTCAGATAACTGAACTTCTATCAGACCTGGATGAGATCTGACAGCACTTTGAGGAAAGAGATCTGCTTGCTGCTCTCCATTTTGTGCAACACCAAATAGCCTTCTTGGTCACTGAAGCAACAGTTCCTCTGCTATTAAGGACTGAATCTGAAATCTTCAGAACATGAACTTTTAATGTATGTTCCCAGAGAGAAGGAGAGGAATTGAATATTCTTTATCAGGATCATAGAATTATAGAATATGCTGAGTTGGAAGGGACCCATCAGGAAAATGTTGCAGTCCAGTATAATGGCTTTATTAAAATCACATACATACTATCTCATAGACTACACAATATTTAAACATATCCTGTCACTCATAAAGTCTTGAAACCCAAGATTGTTCCATTTACAGGCCTGTTAAGAATTACAAGCCAATATGGCCAATGCATTAATTCGATATAAGACTTTGCTACAACAATCCATCATTATCAGGCAGAGAAATGGAAAGACAGCATGACATTTAATAGCACATAGAGAATGAAATCTGGAAACTGCTGCAACTTTTTACAAGTCAAGTAGAATAAATCATTAATCGAAAAGATCATAAAATGCAAATGATAAATGGTTATGCAAGAAAGCAAACCCCAGGCATCATTACAATATCCTTTACACTTCTATTCTTCTAGCAAAAGAATGCCAAACTGACAATTACTGCATCTAACAAAACTGCTGTTAGGACTGTTGCTATTAGACAGATCTAAAATTACTAAAGTCCTAGAGAGAGGAATAAGGAATGAGACCTTGATTTTTCTTTGTTGAATGATACATAACAGCAACAAGAAAGATTTGTGCAACAAATATCAGGAATGGGGAGCTCTATAGTAGGAGGAAAATGAGCACTTCAGAGATATGAATCTTGGCTTTGAGGAGGATTGGAGATATGGTAAAATGGAAGGCAAGAATTTCTGGTAGTAGGTAGTACTCTCTCTGTCCTGGAGGAGATTATCTATATCTATATCTATATCTATATCTATATCTATATCTATATCTATATCTATATCTATATCTATATCTATATAGGTATATAGATATATAAATAAATATATAAATATATATATAGCTTTTGCCCACAAAGAGCTGTCCCTCACTGTCTGTCACAGAATCACAGAATATGCTTAGCTGGAAAGGACCCACAAGGATCCTCAAGTCCTACCCCTGGTCTTGTACAGGACTATCCCCAAGAGACACACCACGTGTCCAAGAATATTGTCCAAACAATTCTTGAACTTTGTCAGGCTTAGTGCTGTGACTACTTCCCTGGGGAACATGTTTCAGTGCCCAACCATACCGTGACTGATTCTTAAAGGGATTGTCTCATTTGTGTTCCCCAGGATAATCTGGTTTTGCATATAAGGCCGTAAGAAATGGGATTTTCATGGGTCTGGGTCACAGGCAGCAGGGTCTGGACAAATTCCCTTGCTTGTGTGTACCAACTTAGGTGTATCCAGGAGAAGAATTTTCAAGGGTGCTGATACCAGCTGCCCTGTCAGCACACGGATATAATTTTCAGAGGCTGCAGCACACCACCTTAGATCATTCCCTCAAAATTGCCTTGATTCTATCATGTCACATTGTGGCAGGAGATACTAGAAAGGCATCTTCTGCAGCCAATACATTTGTGACTTTTTAGGTAGTCTTTTGACAAGTGTCAGTGTATGGCAAGATGAAAACATAGTGGGTGACTGAAGTGGAGAGGTTTGAGCCACAAGCAGACAACTGATACCCAATGCACAGAGCACATAATGTGTCTGGGAAACTTATTGAAAAACATTGTAACAAATCAAGGTCATGAAGCCTGATTGGAAGTTTGAAGCAATCTTGAGAGTGCACATGAATTTGAAAGCCTTTGGAAAAAATAAGCTGTCACTTAATAAATTATTAATTATTAATTAATATTCTAATATTAATACTCTAATACTCTGAACTCACTGCACACAATTTCATCTACAATCCAGATTCACTTGGGTCAGGTGAGTGGTGTGAATACCACTGCATTAGTCTTACTGTGTTTTTTATCTAATAATTTGTTTTAGAAAGTATAAATAAACATTATTATCAACCTAAACATCAAAGAAAGTGCAATAACTTGCTGTCTGTAGCTGTCTTGTGTACCTTTGTTTTTGAACTGACAGCAAAAGCTGAGATTTTTCACGCAATTGTTTAGATGCTTAACCAAATATCTTAATGCAGAGGGAGGATTCCCAGGCTGCAGCCATAACAAAGATGAGATGGTGTCAGTGGGGGGTGATTGAGCATGCTGGTGCACCCCAGGCAAACCAGCTGGTCTCCCTTGATAGCTTGAATTTTGAGAGTCCTTAAAGTGCAGTAATTTCATTCTGTTAAACCCTGATGGGAGGGATCTGTGTGCAAGTCCTTGATATCCACAACCAGTCTGCAATGACTCTGAACTCATTGCCCATGTGTCTTTGCCTGTTCATTTTTTTTTCATTGTAAATCTCTGGAAATTCTGAAGGAATTGCCACACACAGCAGAATAACTTCTCACATGTGCTCCTTAGTCAACTCCAGACCAAATATTAATATTTACCTCATGTTCTGCAGTAATGCTGGCCATGAGACAAGGTAATTCAGACAGGGTATGGACCCAGATTTTCTTTCCAAAAATCTACGTGGGATTCTAAAACCCATTTACCTTTTCTTTGTGGACACACTGTTATTTTCCTCTTGACATCAAATACACAGTACTTTTAAATCCCTTTGAAATCATAAAATATGGAATCAGGAGAACTCCTCTTATCTGGTATATAACTATATTGCACATGGTTGTAACTTTTTTCATGTATTATTAAGGATAAAGAGCGAGTAGCAAATTCACGATTCATCCAGGAGATGTCTCCCTCTTCCTAAAATATGCCAGACCCGTTTGTGTTTCCAGGGATCGATCTTGCCTCACAGATGTTGGCTTCCCCAGCCTGCAGTTATGCAAAAGGCAGTGCACAGTCCGACCACTGCGTATGCCGTGCTCTGTTGTGGGGCTTGGCTGCTGTTTCCAGTGCAAACGCCTCATTTTTAGGTCAATGTTTTTGAAAACCATGGGAGCTGAACAAACATTTGTGCTGCAGTTTTGTTTTTTCTCAAGCACTTCAAGCTTACACGAAAGGCTAACTTGCTTCATTTCCACAACCAAGCAATTTATTTTACAGTTCCATCACCAAAGAACACACAGGGATATCAGTGGAGTTTAGGGATGCATGTAACTCCTGGGAGCCTGAATGTATGCCATTATTCTGCCAACAACATAAAGAATATAGTACCAACAGTAAATGTTTCAGTATTCTCACTGAAATGCTGTACAAGGCATATAATCCACATACATTTATTTTTAAATATTTTCAGTTCTGTTGCATAGAACATGTAGAATAACACATACTTCTATGACAGTCAATAAATATTAGTTTTGATAATGACACAATAAACTGACACTTTCATAAATTCCTATGTTTTTAGCAATACACAGGGCAGTAAAAATATTTGCAATTGTAAGTCCTTTGGATCTACCGGTTTTTATTCTCATCACTCTAGTGGCTTTACCTTGTGCTTTATGATAGCAGATGAACCAAATTTCTTTTGTGAGAAGAGAGTCACAGAAATCTCTTTTTATCTAAGCAGAAAGAGCTGACGGCCTGTCAGAAAAATGATTTTATTAACAGATAATTTTTCATAAATTTCACTGACTTACTGATGATCTTCTCTGGGAATTAAAGGAATTATGACAGCAATTTTTTTCTCATGGTAGAAATAATGAAATATATATGGAATTTTAGTCTGATGAATAAGTCATGGGACTTTCAGATGCTTTAGAGGAAAAACAGTTGGATTTATCTGAGTGTTTACTGGCTACTATCACTGCAGACTGAAGTACTGGCTGGCACGGTGGTCCCAGGTGAATCTGTGTACTTGGAAGTTGGCTGTCTGGTCAGGTTTGTGAAGACCAAGAAAGAGGAAGGAAATGAGGATGTCTTAGGGGAGTTACTCTGCTTCTGGAAAGGAAAAAACAGCTGAGCATACACATTTCCCCTAATATTCCTCAAGAAATGAAAAGGGGCAGCAAGATGACAAGCAAAAAAAATGAAGACAAAGAAGCAAAGTTGGTCTTTGTCAAATAAAATCAGTCTATTCACACTTCACTATGGATTTAGTTTGGAGGAACTTCAAGGTGACATTTGATGTCTCTGGAGGCAGGAGCTGTCCTGTGGCAAGTCTGCAAGCAATACTTCTGTTGGCAAGGGTGGCAGGGTTCAGGGGGAGGAAAGAAGTTTTACATAGGGTTCCTAACCTCAAGGCATCAGGCCCAAATGCTGTTCACTAGTGTTTGTTCTTCATCACATTATTCCTCTCAGGAACTGAGAAGTTCCTTAAAGACTTATCAAGGCATCTGAGTTAACTAAAAGGAGCTGTGTGTAACTGTCAGAGGTTGGCTTTTAGGATTTTAACATGCTAAAGAAAAGGATACAATACTCTCCACACTTTTAAGGAGCTCTTTTTAGTTCTAACAGCAGAAAGTTTCTACTGTGCCTTTAACATGGCATCTAGCAGCAAAAACACTACATGGTAATTATGGAGACCTGTTGAATATTATGTTTCTTGGACACCGTGAATAAGAGCAGAGTGTCCTGTGTGTTATGGAAATGAGT
Organism: Cyanoderma ruficeps; assembly: GCA_008694505.1. Lineage (NCBI taxonomy): Eukaryota > Metazoa > Chordata > Aves > Passeriformes > Timaliidae > Cyanoderma > Cyanoderma ruficeps. The sequence continues at coordinate 17,687,812 of VZDJ01000346.1, forward strand.
TCCTATTACTCAGCTGGCTGACATGGAAGCTCTCATTTGTTGGTGTTTTTGTTTTTGTGTTCTGCTTTGCAGCTGCATTCCCCCCAGGAAGACATGTGGGTGCTTCTGCTGACTCAGTCCTAGCCAGAGTCCCCTGAATGTGCTGGGGTCACCTGATTCTTGGAGAGCCTGGAAGTAATTTTCAGCCTACTATGTTTCATTTTGAAGTGTATTCAAAAGGCACAGGCAGATGGAGTGGTCTGTTGTTCTGGAGAAAAGAGAATCTCAAAATGGAACTTTTAATTAAAAAAAAAAAAGAGAGAGAGAAAACTAGGAAAGGAGAGGAGAAGGTTAGCTTCATAAGATCCCTAGAAAAGCAAAAAATGCATCTCAAATGCCAGAGTGATGTGAGTTGCTGGAAGGATTGGATTAAAGGCTTGAACTTTTGTGTGGAGTTTTGGGGGTCAAAGAAATATTTCTGCATGCCACTCCCCCTGTCAGCCTGAACCCACCTGCCTTTCTACAGGGAGTGCCTTGAAAACTCCACACTGTCCTTTTCTAAACTGCTGTCCCTCTCCTCTGGCACCACACTCAAGCCACAGTCTTGAAGCTTCTGCCCTTAGTATGTTTATCAACATCTTGGATTTGATGGCCAGGACATCCCACAAGGACCAGTAAGGACATTAGGGTCCGGGCTGTTTTGAATGAATCCTTCTTGTCTGCCTTCACCAAAACCTAGAGTTAAAACCATTACACGTGTGGTGTAATTACACATTACACCAGCAGCCTTGTTATGTTGTAGCAGATGTTAGTCCTCCTTGCTGTTAAAATATATCTATTCTGTTTGAAAACTTGTCTCTAAGTGGTTTCCAACCTGCCACAAGCAGATGTTTTCATTTTTGGTTCAGAGCTGAAGAAAAGAGTAAACTGAAAAGGTAGCCACTTTTCCTACATCCATGTCAACTCTTCTGCTTGGACATCACGAGTTTCATTTAGCCTTGTTGAGGAAAAGAGGTCATTAGAGATGGGGATGAACCTGCACCTGGAGGAACGCTGTGACCCCTGAGTGACATGGCCCCGTGCAATGTCACACATAAATGCCCCAGACAACTCTGAATTACCTACCAGACTATTGACCAGGAGCAATATTATTCTACTAACACAGTGCTGTTTCACCTAAGCCTTCTGCTCATAGAGTTTCCTCTAGGCAATCTGATCTTCCAGCCCTGGCTGGGCCATGAGGGGGAGCTGGGCAGAAGGCTGGGTGACGGAGTTCCCGGGTGCTGCACACATCACAGAGTGCAGAGAGTGGGTGTTGCCTTGGAGTTTGCCAGAAGGAGCAGTTGGGGAAACATCTGGAAAGCAGGAGGACCTGAGGAGCAATAAATCTGTTCTAGGACACAGACACTGCTCACACTGCTTACACAGACAGCATTCAGACAGTCTCCAAGATGGAAGGCTTTGCAGCCTGCCTGAGTGAATAGTGTAGGAGGGGGACGACACTTAATTTATCTTTTACTTTTGTGTAACTGGATTTTGAACTCATTGTAAATATATGTTTACTAAAGCCTGTCTTCTAAAAGAATAATTTATCTGTATTAAACTTCTTTCAGTGCTTAGCCAACAGGTCTAAATTGGCTACATATATTTGCAGACACTCTTAATGTTTATTTTACATTGCTATATGTTTGCAGATCTTATTTTACTCTCTAATGGCACTGGATCTTATCCATCTCTCTCGTCATCTCATTTTTACCTTTAAAACTTACTGTATGAATTCCAAATTCCTAATTTCATCCTGATGTAGTCATTGCAATGATTCTGCTTGGAGAACAAGGGGAGAGTGAGTAAAATTTCAGTATGACTCTTGAATGTTTGTCGTAGTGACTTCTGTAGTTTTTCCTCACATATTTATAAAGCCTCTGCATACTTCTTATACTGTGTAGAAACTTAGACACATGATCAAGTTACCAGGTCTAAACAAGTTACCACAGATCAGCTGAGAAGTCATAATTCTTGCATATGTAGCACAAATTACTATGAAGTTACGTGATTTAGATAACAGCTTTTATCAAATTATTTTGTATAGGACAAGGTTGGACATGCATGTCTAAGTGGTTTCCATTGGTGTCATTTGCAATGACCTCTAAATCAATGCAAATGGCCAACAAACCAGAGCTCCATCTTTGTGTAAAATGTAGGACTATCTCAGTTTCTGCACTGGACCCAGGAAAGTGGGTCCAGTGAAGTATTTGTCTATAGTCTTTAAATAGCATGAAGGAGCCATTAGACAGAAGGTTTGCTGAAGCTCTTTCATGTGTTGTTTTGCAGCTTGCTGTGCAGGTACCCTGTTCTGGATGCTCTAATAAAGATGCATTGGCGGGGTTTTCTTTTACCTGTTTGCTTAGTCTGCCTAGAGCAGTGGAAACCCTTCAGGAGAAGGGCTCAGAACCTTCTGAGACAAATGGATTGCGAGGAGGAAATTTTCTTAGGGACATGGAGAGGATTGTGTGACTCGTATCCAAGCTAAAATAACATCAAAAAAGGATCTGGTGCAGAGCAAAGATGAGTAAAGGTTCTACCATGCAGGGACAAAATGAGCAAGGAAGATTGTCTTTCACATTCTTTATTTAACAAGTTATCCAGAACTTCTGAGCCTTACCAATTTACATTTTGTACTAGCAATATCTCATACTGGAGACTGGGAATGTTTGAATCTTTAGTGAGTTAATCTAACACTTTTTCTTCAGCAACACATATTCATAGTGCAGATATCCCTCTGTGTTCCCTCTGACTTAAACGAGATTGCACTGCAAACAAAGGCACCTTTTGGCACGGGACCTTGACCTGTATTGAAAAGAAGGTAGGAGTTGGTGGAGTGGCTGATGAGCTCCTTAAATTTTATTATTTGGCTCCTGAGAGCTGTTTGTTTTGTACTTCCCATGCAGTGAAGGAATGGGATAGCTGAGAAATGGACTCCAAGGACACACACTCAGGCACGTATGACTGAGCACTTCCCAGACCAACACTTCTGAACCTTCGCTTGCAAAAAACAGTGGTGGAGCATGAAGGTGTGGAAAGCACCTTTGAAGAGGAGATGCACACCTCTGACCTGGAGAAACAGGAAGATGAGGACTGTGCATGGGCATCTGGCCACTAGGGCCTGAGTGATGCTTGGAATTGCACCATAAGCAGGGTTGCCTGGGCTTCAAGCTCATTACTGCGGTGTCACCCTCTCTTACAATAACCAGAATGACAACACCAACATTCCAGCCTGGAAGTGACCATCAGTGACAAGAACACATTGTACCCTAGTGCACAAAGTGAAAGACATCAACATTTCCCTCCTTCTCCCTCTGCATCTGTACTAAAATCTGACTGTAGTAAGTAATTGTGTGATTTCTGGCTGGAAACTAGTAATGGGGTGAAGGTAGAGCCCACATCAACTCCCTTGCCCACCATATTCCACTGTTTATCTTGTTGATTTATATTATCAGAAATACAATTTATCCCACATTTAGCGTTGACCTTTCCATCAGGCCATTCCTTGTTTGAGGACACCAGTTTTATATCACTGTCAGCTAGCTGACATAAACAGTTAGGCCAATATGAAACTGTGGTAAAGTCACAGAGGATCACACCATGTGTCTTACGTGTAGAAAAAAAATACATTTTCCTTGTTTCTCCAGTAATACAGAATTACTATTTCTTCAGAGCAATAGCTAGTTTCTGTGAGCAGCTGTAAACAATTACTAAGCTGCCTGCCTTGATGATTTATAGCTTAGTTATAAAAGGGTGTACTTCTGCCAGACTGCTTGCTAAGCCCAGAGGAAGACCCTGAGTTAATGATGATGACGCTATTTTATCACCTGCTGTGAACTAATTCTAGGAACTAGTCAGATTTTTCTGAGGAAATTGCTTTGCAATATGAAATCAATAAAGTTTATACTATTTTCCTTTTTCTTCTCTGTGTGTGGGAATAGACTAATATGTAGATGTGATTTTGAGAGAAAAGGTGCTTGTTTTCAGGATGAAATTTCTGGTCCAAACCAGAGATGACTGCAACATTAGGACAATAGGATAGAGCATGGTCCAGTGAAGATAGGACTCTTGGGGAAAATATGAGAAATTGAAAAAAGTTCATGTTCTGAATTTGTTGCTAATTTAAATCCAGTGTGAATTCCTTTGTAACCTGCTATTTGGGCAGATATTTATGTTCTTATTAATCACTGTAAAGATCCTGGTTTTATCACACTGCAGAATGTATACTTTTTTTATTAAAAGTTTCACTAGTTTTTCCTAGTGGTTAAATGACTTCCTACAGGAATGCAATAAGAAAAATCAAATGACTCCTAGACTTTATCTTGGTTTGGTGTCTCTTAAGGGTTAAAAATTCAATGGTAAACAAATGATGGTATATTAGTTGTTATTCTAAAGCTTCTTTTTAAAACTATATGTATCAAGCACCCTGGAGTTCTGTTTGTTTGGGATAGCTGTTTTGTGTGATCATCTGTTATTAATTACAGTATTGTTGGTCAACTAGCTGTTCCAGCCATTAGTGGTATTGTTACAAAAGTATGTACACTCCCTTAGTACGTGGGTGGTGATGGCAGTCCTGTTGATATCAATCCTGTCTATTTCATGGGACAGGGCTTAAGGTCTTGTTTGGTTCCTGCTTTTCTACCAGATCCCCGTTCTTTCTACTTTCCTTTTGGAATAGATTGCGACCTTACACTGACATAGGAATGGATCTTCTGGAGGCATATGGATTTTCACCTCCTATAATAAACACACAGTGCTCAGAGTGATGAGATACATATGCTATAGAGATATCAGATATAGAGATATCAGGAAAAAAATATGTTACATCTTATTAATTGACAATGTTTTGTGTGAATAAACTCTAAAATGTAAGATAACACAGTGGCAAATTAGATGGCTTCCAAAAGAAAAATTAAGCCTGTCATTTTTATATCAGATGGCAAATAAAGGTTTTGTGAACCTCATTTCAGAAGGAATTCAGCCATTAGTGTGGAATTTCTGTCTTCTTGTATCATTCTTGTATCATGTTTGTGTACTGTGTTTTCAAATACTTGTGCTTTAAGACGTAACATTGGAGAAACTAGTGGGCTGGGGTTTGTTTTGTTTTGTTTTGTTTTTAACGACACTGGCATTGAAAATTGGCGATTTGTCATCCTGTAACATGAAACCAGAACCACTTCTACTGATGAGAGCTGCCAGGACACAAGACATACAGTTATTAACTGTGAAACTGCTACTGTGATACTGCTGCTGTAATTAACAAGGATGACAGCAAAAGGAATTTCTGGGGAAGCTTTATGTTCTTCAGACTGGTAGGAGCTTTGGAGAGGGATAGATTTTTGTACAGAAAGCCTTTACTTTGTGTCAGAGATGGGTGCAGTGAACATAATCCTCCCATACACAGACAACTTCACAAAAGAATTCCCTTTACCCTATTGCTTTAGAGCAAATTCCATGGGAAAACTGGTTCTTACTGCATCAGTTTAGCTAAAATACTGCTTTGGACAATCATTTCCAGTAAAATAGAGTCAATTAATCTGTATCTAACCTGAGTAACAATCCTTAGTGATTCTAAGGTTTACAACAAACACTTTTGGTATGTTCCGGCTAAAGCTGCCAAAGATAGTCAGGATTACTCATTAATTTTTAAACTTGATGCATTATCCTTTGTCAATTATAATAATGCAGTGATGTAAACCAGCATGATGTTAATTAGACTTTGGCCAAGATATTCTCTATTGGATTTTTTATTGAATTTGTGTGATAGAACTGGGTGAAACTTGCTTAGTAGTCCTGTACCTTTTCATTCTGCATGACAACATAAAGTAGATAAACACCTTCATCAAATATCAGTAACAGCAATAATTATCTTTGTCCAAAACAGAATTAGGGCTAAAAGTTCAGTTGCAGGCTATGTATGTCTTTCTGTGGTTATCAATGGGAATTTAAGGTCAGCAAGTTGATTGGGTGGCACACTTTGTGTACATACAAAAGAATTTAAAATTCCTATGGGTGTATCAAAAGAAAGATATCTGATATTTTTTTGCCATGTTCCAGATATGTCTCGCAGAGCCTGTCTGTGTAAGGCTGAATGCCAGGGAAAGCAGTCCTTCCTGTGAATCACTGGAGCTGTCAGGATGAGAGAGGGCACAGCCAGGGAGACTAAGTTGCTACACAGACACCCATGGGCAAAGCATTTCCTAAAGTAGTTTACTGGGATCTTTGCACAGGGTAGCATTCACCAAAAAAGTCAAATCTGTTGAACAGGAAGGCCTGTCCCTACCTAGATGATGATAAAAGTCTCTGCTGGGAGGGCCCTTGTAAGGGTATCTACAGCTCGACAGAGTGAGATTCTCTGCCCCTCTTTTGCTCTGCTCACGTGGCCATGCTGACCTACAGAGAAATGCAGAATAGCCTCAGTTGGAAGGACCCACAAGAATAATTGAAGCCCAAATCCTGGCCCTGAACTGGATGACCCCAAGAATCACACCATGTGTCTGAGAGCACTGCCCAAACTTTCCTTGAACTCTGTCAGGCTTAGTGCTGTGACCACTTCTTTGGGGAGCCTTTCTGCACCTACAGGAATGGTTTCTATTGACTATTTACAAATATCTGAGTACACATTTCTTAATTCTACAGCAGGATTTGCCTGGAGGAGTCCCTCAGCCTGGCCAGATTCTCCATCCTGGGTGCTAACACATTGCAGCACAAGAATAGTGCATGTCAAATGGTCTAAACACAGCAGGGACTGTCTGGTGAAGTCTCTGTGACTGTCCAAAATTTCCATCTGGACATCTCCTGAAGAAATCAGGCAAAGGCTTTACTTTGAGGCTGGCAGAGAGATCAGACATTGTGTCTCAGTTCAGTCCCTTATGTCACCTCTGCAGAAACTAGTTCTGGGACCATCCAGGGAACTAATGCCTAAGTGTGCATCCTGACACCAGCTGCAGCACAACTGTCACTATAGGACAAACCTGAAGGTCATCCTTAACTCATAAATTAAATTCAGTAGTTCTTGCCACAAAGTGCTAATCAAAAACCAAAGCAATAAACCCAATTTGATAAAACTGATGATCTTCTCCTGCAGATGTAAAAGATGGATCATATATATTGTCTGGATTCAAAATGGAGAATGGTGTGATTTCTTTTTGGCAGCTGCCTGGCCAGCTGAAATGTTTCCTGTGCTGAATGTTCATAGTATAATGTGGTTCTTCATTGATGTGCACTGAAAATAAGGAATACTCTACCAAGTAAAGTGCTTTGCACTTACAATCCTAATTCCTGTTTGTACTAAAGCTCTTTTGTGTGAGTCTTGAAGTATACTGAGCACTTGAAGCAAGTGCTCATTTTGCTGAGGATCTCCTTAGTTGAATAGCTGTGAATTTAAAGGAGGGTCAGTCACCAGAAGAAATCCAAGCTAGCTCAGTGTCTTCAGAGTTCTTATTTCCCCTTGCTCGTAGATCAGGACATGTTCCTGTTCTGGACAGGAGAAGACAGCTCCCCAGTATCCTCACTAATGTGTGCTGTGTTGAAAGCAGGAAAAGTAAATGGAACAGCTGGTACTTTAAATTCATGCCTTCTAAATCACTTCACTGTGATGATAACAGCACTATCAATATCCTCTTTCACTTGTCTGCTACATAGTCTTTTTTGTTTTAGTACTCACAGGTCCCATTTAGTCACAAGATTTTCCCAGCTGAAAGCACCACTGTCCAAGTATTTCAAGTGAAAAGGGAAATTTCTATTTTTATTTTAAGATTAGGTTTTTGCTGTTGACATGGAATATATGTGGTAATGGAAGTGTTAAAGGGGATGTTTCCATCTCTGAAGTGATTCTGAATAGAAGAAAGAATTGTTATCATTACGTGCTGAAGGATGGTGTCTTAGTTCAGGTCATGTAGAACATTTTGGGTACAGTGTTGGCTTTTTTGTAGCTTTGGACCATTTATATCCATGTGGATTAGTGCTGTAAAATGCATTTTTCTAAAGCACAGCTTTGACCCCTCCTTCTGTCCTCTCTGCTGCAACTTCTGTCACATCAAATGCTTTTTTTTCATTTTTCTCAGAGTTTTCTTGGCCTAATCTCCATCACTTATCTGATTTTCAGTGCTGAGAAGGTGTCTTCTTCTTCTAATCAGCTCAGCTTGACTCATGTTCTTGCACTGTCACTTTACAGTCACAGGTCTATCCATCTCCATCTAATTCCCTGTCCTCTATTTAGCTTGTTAGAAGCTCTCCAGGGAGAAGCTCTTGTTTCTCTGTTGGCAGTTAATGCAGTTATGTACTGGATTCTACTGGGGATCCCAGGCTCTTCAAAAATATAAATTAATAAAATATTAATTAGTAAATACAGTCTTGTGCAGAAGGATGGGAAAGGGAGAGGAATTAAAGCAATACCCTGGGGCTTTCCACATTAACTGTTAGTGGTGCCTAGCAGGAGCTGATAAGCAGAGAATTGGAGCTGTGGATCTGCTGCATGAGGTGTGTACCAGCTGGGGGGTTGGTTCCAGAGAGCTCCAGTCTGTCCCCACTGTCTGGGAGCTCATTAACAGCTGGAGTTCACCTCCTTGTAGCGGTGCGCAATTCGAATTTTTCCAATTGTTTGCATGTTTGTAGTGGTTTGTTCCCTGTTTGTCCCAATTCCCCCCCGCCTCTCCTAAATCCTGTTGGTATCACCTTGACCTAGCTGTCAATCACCCTGTTAGAGTCAAAAGATTTTAGGTGTGAAACCCCTGATTTGCCAAGGTGATTAGGTGCCACCTACACCTATTGTCTTTGTAATACTGTACTGGTCCCTTCCTGTCTGGAGGCCTGCCCCCTGGGTTCATAACCTGGGGACAGGAGATTTTCGCTCTCTCTTCCACGTGGCCTCCAGGGACCTTTCTGCCTTCCACGGCTCTGGGGAGGTACCTGGAGAAATAAACCATCTGAAACCCCGTGGAGAGCCTCTCTTTCCTCAAGCCTCAACCACGCTCCTGCCAGAGACTCAGTTCCTCCAAACCTCTGAAATATAGAATTCCCGGGGCGAGCTAGCCGGCAAATAGCAGCCCCAGACAAAGGGTTTTCTATACCTCCTGGTTTTGTTTCATTTGGGGAACACAATGTGTGTTCTGAGACTGCTCTGTGAGGTGAAACACAAGTGGTGTTGGGGGAGCACTGGTATGTTAACATCAGACGTGTCCCCCTGAGCTAAACCAAGGTGCTTGTGTAGGCACACCCTCATTGTCAGAGTATCTTTAGCACAATTTTTTCATTATGACATCAAATTACCAAAATGTATAAATATTACTCCAAGGTCAATTTTTTTCTGATTGAGATATGAATTATAAATTCATGTTTATCAGTCTAGAGAGATTTGTTGGAAGAGACAAAATTATTTCCTTCTGTATACCCCACTGACAGGGAGTAGCTTTGTAGAGTCCAGTGAATGGAGCATTATGGAAAAACTGATAGAACAACACTGGATTCAGAGGTTTAGTTTAAACCTACAGTAGAAGACATGTGCCAACCAAGAACACCTTGAATGCAGCAGATTTCAAAGATTTGCCTAGTCTTCTTGAATCACAGGGTATTTTGTAGCAATCTGGAACTACAACATCTAATCCTCTCAAAATTTCACCATAGCTTTCACCTAGCTGAAATCTAACACTTACATAGCCAGCTATGAATGGTAATGAAACTGGGGAGAAGAGAAAGGGAAAAAAAAGAGGTATCTATATAGGTGTCATCAAGAACGGTTGCATATTTCTTATTTTGTTATTTGACTTGTGCTGACATATGGATTAATAGCTATTCACACTGCCATTTACTTTTTTGTTATGGTAATTGAAGGAAAATGATACATTTGCCTTAGTACTATCAGACTGGTAAATTGATAGGACAAAACGGAGTGAGGAAAGATACAGAAACATTAGTTTCCAATGCCTGTAATGCTGCAGTGAGCTGCAGATTTAGTTTATATAGACTATATCTATATAGTCTTGGTTTAAACTTGGTTTAAAATGAACTTTTAAAATCCCCTACTTTTCAGTATGTTGCTCTCATTCCTTTTGTTAGTTTTTTTCCCCAATTGACATGTTTTCTTAGTTCTTTTAAATTTAATAAGATCTGCAAAGTAACTAAAGCTTTAAATATCTGTTTTATATCTTTCTTCTTCTAGTTAAAACATCAATTTCCATTTCTTACAAATACTAATTGCATAGAATGTTGTGGGGCTACACATGTGCCTCCGTATGTGTATGTAATATCTCACTTCCTCTTTTCAAAGCATTGTCCAAACACCAGCTAATTGATTTGACATGCTAAAAGAGAAACCCAGTGCAACCAAGACATTTTGGTATGAAAGACATTTCCAGTTTTCTCCGTTCAATAACTGCAACCACAACTTCAAAGATGATACAGATGCAAATTGAAATGTGTGATCTTGTTCTATCTGGATTTGATTTCTTTCCCCTTTTGCTCTGAAATACTCATCCTCCCCTTCCTGCTGGGATCAATGATGGCTGGGACTGCTATGTACAGTGTAGCTATACAAGCCCAGAGTACTGAATTTTACTCCAGGGATATAATTCCAATTCCCTCTTCCTCTCCTCCAATGAGACTGGCCCAAATTTCAAGTTTATTCTGTGAGTTATGTACAAAATGCAGGTCTGAATGAAATCTCTCAGGAGGAAGATGGTGAATCATGATCCTTATCTTCTAATAGGCTCCATTCTGAGATCATCTTTCTCTTTTTCCAAATTTCATTTTTCCATATGGGAGTACAATAAATTGTTGTTGACTAGTGAATGCCCCTACAACTTTTGCAGAACATAAATCATACCTTGAAATTCCAAAGTGTATCCCATCAGTGAAAGATAGTGAGCACCAAGTTCATACAGATGGAAGTTTTTTTACTACCTTAGATAATCTAAACATTTTTACAGCTATGGGAAGTCGACTAGGAACATAAAATTATGGCAAATCTAACCCAAAAGGCTCCCAGATGCTATTGAAAAATCAGAAGATGCTTGTGACCCTGTCTCCTCATATATGTATAAGCATGTATCATGCTGGAGAGTTTCAGCAATGTTTTCTCCTGTGCTGGTGGACTGCTTGTGGCAGTCAACCATCATCTGCATAGGTGGTGACCCTGGAGCAGCTGTGAGCATCCTTTTGTCTGCTTGCCTCATCCATTTTCTGTCCATGTCGCTGGCTCAGGAACACGGAGCAGACTGCTCAAAGGGTGACTGTCCATGGCACTGTGAGACACTACAGCTCTGCCTCAGTGCAGGGTAGAAGGTGCTCATCAGCTCCTGGATGCTGCAGGAGGGGTAAGAGCACAGTGTGGGGGATAGAGTGAATCTAGTCTTTGCAAGCAGAGGTGAGATGTAACTAAATTATGAAAGAAATGTGCTCACAATTTCTGATGCTCCCCCAGACCTCTCAGGACTAGAGAATATAAGCTTCCTCAGTGCAGATTTTCTGGTGGTTCTTTCTTCCTGTTACATCCAATCTTAAAAAAAGTCCTTAAAATGTAATTTTTTGCATTTTTTCCTGGTGCTTATAAGTCACAACATGCCAAATTTTAGCATCTCATTTTGAAATTTGAAATCCATTTGAACCTCTGCAAGCAAAGGTGCAAAGGTTCTGTGGGAGAAAATAACACTGTTGTGCCTGAGGGAAACTGCCCAGCTGACTTGGCTGCCTCAGCTATTTTGAGAGGCTGGAAGGTGTCCAGAGAAGGGCAACAAGGCTGGGGAAGGGTCGGGAGCACAAGTCTGATGAGGGGTGCCTGAGGGAGCTGGGGGTGTTTATCCTGGAGAAGAGGAGGCCCAGGGAAGACCTTATCCTTCCCTACACCTCCCTGAAAGGAGGCTGTAGCCTGGTGGAGGCCAGTCTCTTCTCCAAAGTAACAAGTGACAGGATCAGAGGAAATGTCCTCAAGGTGCACCAGGGGAGGTTTAGATTGGATATTAGGGAAGTTTTCTTCACTGAAAGCATTATCAAGCACTGGAACAGGCTGCTCAGGCAAGTAGTAGAATCACAGCCCTGGAGGTGTTTAAAAAGCATGCATATGTGGCACTTGTGGACATGGTTTAGGGGTGGATTTGGCAGTGTTGGGTTAACAGTTATACTTTATGAGGAACAGGGCCTTTTCCAACTTAAATGATTCTATGTTCTGTAAGAACACTGAGGTCATAGTCATGTTTTTCCAGTAAGACATCTTTGTACCATTGCCTTTCAGTGGCCACAACCAGATGAGCAGAAAAGTCATGAATTCCATGATTCTGTCATTTTTCCATAGATGCATGTTATTTTTTTATTGCTTCACTTTTTCAATCAGATTAAGTTCTCAGTAGGAAACAGCCATTGAATAACGCAGGAGTTATTTTCTGTAGACCCTAAATCCTAAAAAAACAAAACAAAACAAACCCAAAAAACAACAGAAATTATAAATTTGCTTTTAATTCCAAGGCATAGGTTAACTTTGTCATCTTTGATGGTCAGAGTCACCTTAGGCTCTCCTGGAACAGTTGGAGATGTCACAACCACACCTCCCTCAAGCCTCACTGAACTCTGCAGATTTTTGGATGTGAGCATTTGGGCTGCAAGAAATCAGTTTGGTTCTGTGGCCCAGGAATTAGGAGGGGATAGAAGTGGTCTGAGTACTGTCATGCAAAGCCTTATTTATTTTATTTATATATTGCCCGTTTTTTTCATTCTATTTTAAAAACCAAAAGATACATTGTGTTTTGACCATAATAATAGCACTAAAAGACTAAAGGAAAGAGGACCTTACTTCTGTCTGCTCAGATAGGTATAAAGTTGCAAAAGGATGAAATTAATCCCCTTGATAAAACAAATATATGAATTGTATTAGAGGGTGGAAGGGCTGTGAGTTCATAACAACCACCTCACCCACTCACAATTACACTAGTGTTAGTTATGGCATTTAAAATTTTGGCAAACTGCATAACATGGCCTGTTTAAAAGCCAGCTTCACACTGTCCAGAGAGCCCTGTCAGGCAACTTGATGAAAATAGAGTAACAATACCTTCAACGAGGTTGCACAAAACAAAAGCTTTCAGGCATTGGTGGCAAATTCCTGTTTTTCTTTCTTCCCTTTACTGTTTCAAATTGAGTTAGTCTGCATTTAATTTTTTTTTATATATTTAAAGACATTAAAGAGCTCCTTACCCAAGCCCTTTGGCTGATTGACCAGTTAGTACTGTGAGAAAAATTGTTTTCCAAAAAGAAACTGGGTTCATGCATGAATATATCGTGGAATAGTGTCCAGCACTGCATATGGCAGGCTATTTCACATTAAATAAGTTCATCACTTTTAATAGGTATTTGGCAATTAGCAATGAAATCTATTTCTGATATTTCCATGTATTCCAAAACTATTTTGAAATCAGAAAAGTTGGGAGAAACTTTGTGAGAGGCAAAATGAAATTCCTTAAGCTGACATTGCTGCTGAATCCATTCAGCAATAAAACCTTGTCAGAAGTCTTTTAAAATTATTCTGAGGATTCACTGAAAATGTTGTCAAGCTATAGGTATCAGACAAGAATCTTCAATTTGTTTTAAACATCACTGATGGGTGTCATCTTCTTTTTTATTTGCATTCAGTATTTTGGGATAAATATTATGCATTCATTCTCATCAAGGTGAGGTAAATCTCCTAGTAATAAAAGCCCTGAAAGGTGAAAATCATAGCATAAAAATGCAGCAGAAGAGAGACAGCAGATTTATCTTTGCTTCTCTCTGCTTGTGGTAGAAGTGTCTTTGCCATAGCTAAAAGTGCTATTCAATTGTAATCAGTCTAGGGAAACAAACCACTTTTTTACCCTGGAGGTTTTTGGATTTTCCATACCCAAAATAGGGTATGTGAAGAACTACATTTCCACACTGAGGTTCCCCTAAGGGTCTGACTTCTGCCAGCTTCTTTTCTGGTCTCATCAGTGACTGAATTTCTGGCCATCATCTGGTGTTGCCCTGAATTTTCTGCTTTCTGTCTTTGTGCAGAAGTTTCTAACGCAGCTTCATGCAAACAATGTGTATTTTTAGAATGTTTGCATACTTCTCCTGTGAGAGAAGAAATGATTGATGGTCATGTCCACCATCCAGGTTGTAGAGGTGGTGACCTCTGTAGCCAATCTCTTGACCTCTGTACAAATGTATAAATGGAGTAATTTTTGAATAAAGAAGAGTTGTTCCCTTGATCTGCTGCTGTGTGCCTGCTAATCTTTCTGTCCCTGAAGTGGGACAAGCCCAACCTCGGCAAACCACAATCTGGGGCGTGGGGCTTTCAGGGATTCCTGGACATCCTGCCAGGTTGGAACAACAGGCCAGAGAGGTGTCAGACCCTGAGCAATTACAGTTTAAAGTTGGTGTTGCTCTGCTTGGTTTCACCACTGCCTATCTTTGATCAGCTCTAAATGGCCTGTATAGGATCTTGCAAAGACATTAATAGTTTTTCTCTCCTAAAAACAAAGAGAAATTAAGTACCTGAAAAGAAAATAATATTTAACTAGAATAAAATATTTTCCTTCCCCTTTGCATGCAATCTTTTAAATGAGTTTTTGTTTAAAAATCACACCTAGCCATGTGTCTCCATTGTACAAAAAGAAGACCCAGCTATCTGTTAAAATTTTCTTTCACAGTCCTTTCCTGTGTTAAAAAAATAATCCTTTGCTAAGGAAAAGAAGAACACCCTTGATTTTACTCTTAGGACATATAGGAAGAAAACAAAGCAGTGGAAGTAAAATATCATTAAGGGGGGAGTGATGAAAGGCTTCCTCTTATCAATGTTTTCATTGATTTGAAACAGATAACACTTCCTAATTTTCTTGCAAATTCTTCCTCTGGAAATGAGAGTGTTTGTGTGCCATATTCCACAGCAGCAGTTGCTCAGTGTGTGCCTTCCAGTTTGGGTCAGGAGTGCAGGTTCCAGGGCTATCTCCAGTTTGTCCCAGCAAACCAAGCCCTACTTCCCAGCACAGAATGGCCTTGTGGAGTGAGGCCATGGAGGGCACACCTGGTGAGCTTCAGATATTGCAGGCAGCCTGGAGCTCACTGCATTGAAAATCCATTAAGTATATTCAGCACTCATGTCCTCATTTTCAACGACTCATCACTCTTATAAACATCCTCAGACCCTTCCAGAGCCACCTGTAAAACATGATGTTTTGGTATCTGTAAGGAATTGCCCATTGTAGACTATTTCTGAATGAAAAGGGCAATCACTCCTTTGAGAGACAAGAGAAAAAATATGGAAAAGCATTTGTTTTCCATGCTTGCAGTCCTATAATTTAGTGTGTATTTAAATCTGAAAAGTTGATAACCAACTTTACAGTGCTGTTCCCTGGCTAGCTGGAAAGTACAATGCAGGGATACATCACATTGTTTGATGTGTCTCTTTTTTTTTCACTCTTCTTGAGGTAAAGATTGGAAGAGATTTGCTCTTGTGTCAACAAGTAAAGCCAGCTGGCAGCCAGGTTGATGTTTAGAATGCAGCTGTTTCGTCTCCAGAGCATAGATTTTAGCATTGTGCAAAATGGTATTGTTGGTCCAGGACCTTCCCCTGCATCTGGATATAAAAGTGGCAGCCTGTGAGACCAGAGATCTGTATAAGGCACATGTTGCTGTAGGAAACACCTGGATGCTGTAGACATACTTTAATGTTGCTGATGGTTTAAATATGGGGAAAAAACCTGCAGAGAGCAGAGTAATTTTTCCATGTGTGGCATATAAGTAGTATTTTGCAGCCTTGCCAATCATGTTCCAAGGGAAGTGGACAAAATGAAAACTGAAAAAGAAAACCACAACTTCACATTTGAGCAACTTCACTGTCTCTTATAAAGCTGATCTGGGAGTCTTGTACCCAGTTTCAAATTCATTGCTCCATGAACAGCTCCATAGAAGAAGACTTCAGAATACCTGCAGCTTAGTGCATGTCCCAAGACTTATTCTGCAACCCTGGATCAGCTCCTGACAAATGTCCATTCCTGGATGGATAACCTTACTGTATATCAAAAAATCTGGTGTGATGATATTGGTTGTGATGTAGAACATGGCCCTTTGAGCCACACTACCAAAATTTCCAAAGTACTGAGGAAGCAATTTATGGGCAACCTTGATAAACACTAAGTTCTTTAGACTCAGATGATAATCCAAGAAAAGACAGCATAGAGAGACGAAAATATGTTAGTGTAGTTTGGTTGTCTGTGATGCCGATATAGCAGTTTGAAATATTCTGGTTTAGTTATATTTTTAAGAGCTTTTAGCTTCAGTACCAAGTGTTCACAGTAATTAATACTCCTAATAGGAAAATAATCATAATTTAGCTGATTTGAAGAAATAGAATAAAATTTTCCACCCTTGTGAACTTAGAGGGGCCAGAATACATTGGCTGTGACCTGGCATGGGTCCAGTGCAGCCTCACCCAGCTTTGCTGTAGCGTTACAATGAGCTGAATGATGCTTTCAGTTTGTTAACTGACTGGAGTAGATCGTGTATCCATCCAAGGAACATGATGTGCAGAAGTTGCAGCTTGGCTCTGGATGAATATCAGTGCTCTGAATCATTGCTGGATCCCATGTACTTGTAAGCCAAGTGGGTCTGGGAAAAGCCAGGTCAGATTTGCTCAGTCCAGGTTTCTAAGGTGTTTTTGGAATGTAACTCTAAAACCCTAAGGGATTTGTCATTATCTCCTGGTTCTTGATCAGCAGTGGTTGTGTGCCAGAAATATGAGGCAGACAATACTACCAGAGTAGTTACTGAAATACATTCACTTTCACTATTTTTTTTAAGTGCTAGAAAAGTTGCAGACCCCTTTCCTAGACTCTGCATACCCTGTTCCAATTCTGATCTCATTCTTCCTGTGAGTCTTTCCTTGGAGAGTGTCCTAGGCTTGGCAGGTTTGCTTCTCTTTTTTCTTCCCCCAGGTTGGTCCTTTGGCATGTGGCCTGGTTGCTCTCTTTTATCAGGCAGATTCCCTTATTGAATTTAACTCTGTTTTGCTGATCTTTTTCCGGAACTTTCAAACAGCTGAATTTCAGCCACCAGATGGACCCATCCCAACAAATCACCGTCCTCAGAACTGGCCTGGCTTCAAGGTGGCCCTGATAGGACTCATGTTGTGAATCCACTATTAAGTATTACCCTCTCTTCTTCTCCCTTGGTGGGGAAGAGGAAAATTGTTATTACTGAGATCAAGCAATTGCCACAGAAAAATGAGGTTCACAGTGGAAGTGGGCAGGTACAATTTCATGCTGAGTTGCTGAACTCTACCTCATGCTCTGTTTAATGGCAAATGAGTAAAAGATAATTATTTATTTCATGTATAGAATAGCAGACCCCCATTCTTTTAAATCTTTTAAATTTTAGACATCTTGTCAAAGCATATGAGCTTAAGTGTAGAGAACGTTGAAGTGGAACAACTAACTCATAGTCCTGAGCATAGTGCTGAGCTATGACAGCACAGAGCTGTCCCTACTGCATGAAGTTTTTCACAACACAAAAAAAGAATTTTATTTTCAGGAAAAGGTAAAGGAATATCTAAATGATGTCCTCATAGCAAAATTTTATCACCTCAAGCAAAATATACTAGTTCAGATTCATGTATACATATGAAGAATCAAAATGAACTTGTTAAAAAAATTAAGTAGGATGGTTTACAATATGATGCATTAACTGTTGCTTTATTAATTGATCATGTGATATTGCTCTCTCTTTTAACTGAGTAGAAAAAACTCTTATGGATGCTGGTGATTGTAACTTTATCTGGTAATGAACAAAATGTAATCTTTCAAAGTGCCACACTTCAGCCAGGAATAGCAAAGTTCTAGTGTAATATTCATTCTATCACCTTCCATAATAGGTGGAGATGTGTTTTGGCACAAGGTGCCTCTATTTGCTAAATACCTGGCCCTTAGCCCAGAGAAGTAAAATTTCTAGCCCAACATGTTATACACTGTTGTCTGTGGCTCAATCATGAGAATAATTGCTTGAAAGTTCTGCCTGTGCTCAGGAGGCTTGGAACTACAAGGCAAAGCTTAATTATATCGGGGAATCCCAGATGCTGGAAAATTGGCAGAACCATGGAAAATAATCCCTCTTGCTTCACTAGGCTTTGGATCTTTCATTGGGTAACCATGGTGAAGTCTCACAGCTTATCTTGTTGTGTCAGAGAGGAGAGAGCATGCCAGGGGTGCTTCTGAGGCCTGCGGTTGTTGGGCGTCCCCAGCAGCCTGGACAGAGAGCACATGTGCAGCAAACCTGCCCCGGCACTCGGCTGAGGGGCCGATGGACACAGCCCCTCAGCCCAGGCACCTCAGTAAAGTTGGCTGCTCCAGCAAAGCCCCTGTAAGGCTCAGCACAGAGGAATAACCCTTGCTCAGCTGTAGGTCTGGCTCAATGACAGATTGAAGAGGCAAATGCCAGGTTGAACATAAGCCATGGCTGCACCATCATTGCAAACAGAGAAAACTACATGTTGAGATATATGATGGGGATCTTGGTTGGCAGATGAAGAGAAGCTACTGTCCTCTTCTGCTGTGTGGGTAGAACAGGCGTGGAACAGTCTACACAGAGATGTTGTGAAATCTGCTAGGAGGGCTTCAATTCTGCATTAGGCAAAGCTACATCTGACCTCATCAGATTGGTGATAATCCTGCTGCAAGTGGGGTCGGACCATGAACTTCAGACATTTCTTCCAAGCAACGCTCTCATGATTATGTGATTACTTAAGATATCATAGCACTGGATAATAAAGCACTGGATAATAAGACCAAACTAAAAACACCTTAAAACCCAGAAACAATCAGACCAAATACACAGCAGTACAGAGACAGATAAATCTAATGCTAGAATTTCATTCATACTGCAAACAAATACACCCTCTGGCTGTTGATGAGAAATCTTGAGAAACCCAGATAAAAGAAGATAAAACACAAGGCAGAGGAAGAATTTACATGAAACATGGGGAAGGATTCCAATAAACCGGTTAATTAAGAACATCAGTATCATTGCAGGAAACATTTCTCTCATGAAAATCCACATGTTAGCTTGCACAGCAGCTCTGGAAGTGAAAGTTGAACACTTCCACTCATTTTCATGCCTTTCTGTATAAAACTCAGTATGTTAATTTGGCATTTGTCTTCACAGAAATCTGCATAACAGAGTGAAAGACTTACTGCTTAATGTTTCAACCACACATCTGTCTGAAATAGGCAGGAAACTGCACTGATGGCAAAGATGCCTGTGAGGTATCTTTCTTGGTAAGATAATGGTGTCAGAAAGCAGAGGTTTCTTGCTGAAGCTAGACAGGTATAGCAATCTTTATGCACTTTAAGTCACTTGGGTAGACAAGAGCACCTTTTTACTGGCACACCATGCTTGGAAATCGATCTACAGGATGAAAAATTGCATGGATAAAATGTTCAAAAATGCCCCTTAGTCAGATCCTGGAAGAATCTGAGTGATAATGGAAAGCAAAAAGTCCAAAGGACTGCCTAGTCAGGTTTTCAAAAACAGCTAAGGAGATTAAGCCCCATTTCCCAACTGTGAAGACAGAAACATCCTTTTCAAAATGCACTAATACACTGGAATGGCCTAGACCCATGAAAGGGGACAGATTTTGGAGAACCTAGCTCCCAGACACTTCTTGCCCTGCTAAAGTCAGAGCACTGTCTTATAACTGCACAGTTTTAATTTTAGGAAAAACCATGAAAAATGTATTGGGACAGAAGAGCACATGTGTGGCAGGTGGTCCAGGACCTTGTGGCCATCAGGTGTAAGGGCAGGGAGCTGTGCTATTGTCTTGGCAAGACAGGCTGAGGCCAGCCAGTGGGAGAATTTCCCATGCAGCCACTTGGAAAGTTTGTGGCTTGTCTGGGGTTAAGAATTCACGTTGCACCACTGAGTCAGATGCAGCCTGTGTGACTGGGATGGCTGCTGGGCCCTGACAGCGTCACGTATTACAGAAGCTGTTATGCTGTGCTGGGTGGTGCTACAACACTGGGGATTTCTGTGCAGAGTAGGAGAAACTACAGCTCCTTTAGTTTGCTGAGAAATCTTCCCATGTCTTAGCTGAGTGACCTGACTGCTGGGCTCAAGCAGAAGAAGGGATGTAGAACTTTCCTACCTTGCTGCATTGTGTCAGGCCCTGTCTGGCAGTGTGCCCCCAGAAAATGCAGTGCTTACTGCCAGACATGGGGGATAAGCTTAGACTATAAATTCTGACAAAATTCAGGCATGAATTCAGTGCCTGGCTTCTCAGAACCGTCAAGAATTAAGCAATTCTGGGTGTGACTGGCAAGAGACAGTTTAGTATCTGGGGAATTTTAGTGGGAGAATCATCTGAAATTTTAGGCAATTCCAGAATTGAGGAGCTGTTGAGGAAGGAAAGTGGGAAGCTGAAGATCTAAACGTTGCACAACTGTGTCTTAAATAATAGAACACAGAGGTACTTTTGTGAACATACCTCTTCAGAGACTTGAAAAGTCATGAGGAGGTCATGAGTCCTTCAGTTTGAAAATGTTCCTCTTCTGTGGTCAGATGTGTCCTGCCAAACAACCAAGAAGCTGACCCAAGGAGGGGCCAGGAGTGGAAGGTGGCTAAGGACAGTGTGGGGACAAGGTAGTGATGGGGTTCCACAATGACCTGACCCCAGGCAAGCAAGGAGAGCAAGGGCCAACAGAGAGCAAGATGGGGGCAGGTGAAGAAGTGTGCAGGGAGCTTTCCTTTGAGCTGAACCCAGCAGTGCAGCTCCTTGGAGAAATGGCAGAGAGCTCCAGACCACCACCCTGATTTCCAGAAACTGGTTCAGCAATGGGGTTGACTTTGGTAACTAGTTTTTCATAAGCTTGTCTTCCTCACAGTTGATGAAAATATGGAGATGGCACAGCTGAGGCTCTGAGTCCACCAGCTGATGCTCCTTGTGGGTTCTGAACTTAAAAAAAAAAAAAAAACCAAACCAGTTATATTTTGTAAATGCTGAATGATTTGGACAGGTATATCTTTTTTTTTCCCCAAAATGAATGTTTTCAAATATGCTTTTTCTGGCAGCTTTTCTATATGCTGAACCATTGTGCACAAATGATAGTCTTTTGCTTAGAAGAGAATTAGTGTTCCAGCCAGCATTATACACAGAGAATTAAACATATATTTTCCTTGTCAACTTGCTGTACCTGATTCTGTTATTTTTTAAAAAGGAAGTTTGATTAAAGCCCATTTGTTCACCACAAATCATCTAAAACTGCCAGCCTTAAATAGGTGGTAACTGAGAAATATCACCAAAACAAATTACATCACCTCCTCTGAGTTGTTAACTGAGCTTTGAAATTCTTCTTCCTCCAAGTGGGGTTCAAGAAAAGTGCATGCCAGTCCATGTTCATTGTGAAGCAAAGTTTGTGTGCTGCATATTCCCCATCCTGATCCTGTAGGGATACAGGATTTGTGTGCAAATCTGCACAGAAAAAAATTCAGCCTATTCTGGATCCTTCTGCACTGAAGGGAGCGATTGCTCAGTGAACAAGTAAAGAGAAGGTTGGTAGTCTGGAAAATGTCTCCAATCTTGCAGAAATTAAGCACAACAGATTATGCCAGCTTCTCCAATTGACTCTGAACCTGCAGTTCTCAGAAATTCTTTATCATTGGACTAAACTGAAGTTGTAATACCAGGGAGACAAACATCATCTTCATTGGTCATGGATAGAAGATGCCTAGAGTTTGCTTGTTAATCTGTTTCTTAGAATGAGAAAAACATGCAAATAGACAAATTTCAAGACAATCTCTGATGCTTTACGACAGACAGGGAGGGTTTGTACTGTTACAGACATTGTTTTTCTGAGCTTCTCAGTAGGAGAAATTCTGAGTCTATCTGATCACCAAATCATGGTAACAATATTCTACATACTGTCTTTATCTGTGTACACTTTGGCAGTGGATATCCACTGAACTTTGTTTATATGAAAATACTCCCAGGACACTATAATGCTCTATATGCATAAACATCATCTGACTGAAACATTAGCCTATATGGGGTGCAGTTATGATCTGCTACATGTGAGGAGAATATAGCACATTTGTTTTGTTTCCTTAAATGTAAACTTCCTTACCATTGTTTATATGCACCATTACTCCAAAGAACAGTTACAATTAAATCTTTAATAGAAAATTACATTCATAATAACATAACACTTGTTAACCATTTAATACAACAAAAAGCAGTCAAAAGTAACTACGTGAAAGGAAGAACAACTATATAAAATAAACAAAACAAGAAACACCAGGTATGGCAGAATAGATTTAGGTAATAGCTATTATGTAGCAATTTAAACTGATGGTTTGGCTTTTAGGTGACTTCTGTGTCTCAGCTGTGCTCATTCTCTGTGAATTCTGAGACCTTCATATCTCAAGCAGGATGGCAGGTCTTTCCACTAATTTTCAGTTTTATGATTGTACAAACACTTTAGGAAGTGTGTTTGGACAGTCAAACTAAAAGCAAAGTGTCAAAAGATGCAGAACAATCTTACAATTATAAGTGTCTGCTAGCAGAGGAAATGTCAAAACAAAATCAGCCACGTTTAGAAAAATACCACTGACATTCAAACATGAGATCATATTGCTTGGCAGAGAAGTTGAAAAGGGATTGTTGATAATTTTCTGAAAGCATAAGGAAATATAAAGACAAATAGACTTAGAAAGCATTTGAGATTGGATGGCAAAAAACCCATGAAAATTGTTTGCAAGTCTAAAATAGATCAGAATTTGGGATTCAGGGAATTCTGTCCCCAGGAAAGACATAGATGTTGAAGAGGTTCTAAGAAAAGTAGCAACAGACATTCAGATACAGAAACTATTTTCCACACTGGGAGAATTGAACTAGGAAGCAGTTGAAATCTTCAGCTTAGAAAAGTGATAATGGCTATGGTTTTCATAAAAGTCTTTAAAAATTCTGAATTTTAGTGAGAAATTGAGTAAGGCAAAATATGCACTGTCTTTGTATTTTAATAACTTATTCACTAACTTGGTGAACACTTAACTGGTTTCTCATTGAAACCATCACAGTATTTATTACACGAGGGAAAAAAAAGGAAAAAACCTATACAATTAGTTAAAATGGTTTAGAATTGCATCTTTTCCCAATATCTGAGAAAAATTATTCCAGGTAAATAAAAGAAAGATGGCACTAAAATTATATATGAAGCACATTTAAAAAAACTCCCAAACCCCAAAAAGCTCAGGTTTGAAAAAGGTGTAGAAGAAAGAAGTAAGACTTTCTGGTTACTTGGAGGATTCACTCTAGAATCAAGGGTAGGACAGCTAGAGAAGATCAAGTGAGTATTGAAATTGACCTCATGAAATGCAAACACAGTGAAAAACAATAGTTTCCAGGGGACTCCCTCTGTCTGGCTGCTGAAAAGTGGAAAGCCAGTACCACAGCACGTGCTGATGATTCAGCTGGTGTACCTGAACAATCTCTGAACTGATGAAACTGAACAATGTATAAAATATCAGAATGTGGTGGAGAAAAAAGCCTGAAAAATTGAGATCAACACTGTAGAAAGCACCCAGGTAAAATAGTAATACAATTCTGAGTAAAATCTTCATAGTTATCTTCCTTCAGAGATTTAAAAGACAGATTGTGTTTCTATTTGTGGAGCAAGCAGATCTGTGGAAAGACAGAGATGCTGCAGAAGATACTCTGTAGCTGTGACTAAGTCTCAGAAGCTGAGAAAAAACTTTTAGACTTTGTTACCAGCTTCTGAGAGGGATAAATTTTCTACTGAAACATTCGATATCTTAATGTAGAAAATAAAAAAACCCATGCAAATATTTTAAATATAGATTTATTTTTACTGATAAAATTTGTTGTCTCTGGTTGTTTGATATGAGTAGGAATTTCCTTATTACGGCAAGCATTCAACAAGAACTGTACACATCTAAATATCCATATCTACTTTTTTTGGAGTGCACTTTTCACCTTTTTTGAGTACTCTGAAGTCCCTTATCTCCTGAGTGCTTGAGAGTTCATTTCCTTCTCTGGAGCTGGTCTTGCAAGTTCTCCTTCAAGATCTCTGCCAGTGTTTGCAACCCTCTGTTGTCTAATCGGTCAAGTAGGGTGTCCTTCACTGAAGTGCTCCCAGGAAGGATGTCTCTCCCAGACACATTCCTTCTGCTGCACAGCAAACAGGAAAGCTCTCGTGTGTACATGGAAACACCCACAGCCCACAGAGTTAGAAGGAGGGGGGGGGCGGGGGGGGGGCATGAATTCCACTGATGTCCCTTTTTGGGTTGGAGACCTGACATGTTGATGGTGAAAGCACTCACTGCAGCAAGGTGTCGAACCACATCTGGACGGACTCAGCTTCGCTCTCTGGCTGCCTGTCCACTTGCTCTTGCAAGGCTGTCCTATGTTAGGGGAGAAAACCTAAAGAACTGAGACAAAAAGCAGTCCCACCAGCAGTACAGGTAAGAGTTCCCATGCCCTGCCAAGCAGTAGAGCAGTGATGGTCCCCAGCCCATGTGTGTGTAGAGCTGACTGTCCCAGCTCACTGCTGTGCCCCATGGCTTCTGTGCCAGAGCCCACCCTCACCTACAGGGCAAATTGCCAGGTGGATATACCTTAAACTGCTCACAGAAACATCATACTGCCTTACACGTGTCAGATAATAGAATGAAAAGCAGCATGGGGTCTCCTTTCATGCAGTTACTGCCCTCTGGCAGAACACACCTTGGCAGGAACCTCTGCAGCTCCACTGTGTATGTGTGAAGCTGGAAGTGCAGACCCAGCCCCCTGGGCAGGGACCTGTTTGGCTCCCCAGGATCCCTCCCTGCAGAGTGTTGCTGGCTGGTGCGGTCTGGGTGCCTGGGGAGTGCAGATGGGAGTGTCCCACATCCTCTGCAGAGGTGCCGGAGCTGGTTTGGCCCTTTCCCTGTGGCTTTCTTAGTGCTGTTACTTTCAAAGGTAACCAGCACGGCTTTGCTCCTGCTCTGTTCACAGCAGGAGGTGTAGCTGGGTATTTGTAACTACCTATGGCACTTTCTTTTGCACTTAATTGCCTGCTGGCAGACTTTCCATTTGGCATCCATCCTGCTGTATCACTTTGGGATGAACAATGTAAATTTATTACAGTTGGGACTGGGCAAGGGGGAAACCAATGACATTAAAGATAGCAGGCTAATTCTATTATCTTTGATGAGGAAGGACTTTTTATTCCAACTGACTTATTTTTCCTAAAATAATTTAATATAGTTTGAGGGGACAGACCTTGTAGTCCTATTCTAAACAAAGAAAACTCCATTCAAGACAATCCCAGCTTGTGCTGTATCTCAATGAGGTCTTCTGCCTGGAATTCAGGACAAAGGTTGTTTGCCTGAACACATGAATGTTGCATTACTTATCCAAAAAGATTTTGTTTAAATAAATACAGGATTTGAATTTAGAACGGACCACTCCTATGCTCAGTGGCACATGTCAGAGTCTAAATATTATTTCCTTTCAAGCTCTAAACTCTTCTTGTTTGCTTGTGGTCACGTGTGGCTTATTTTTTTTTAATCAAAGAACAATTACATAGTGTATTCTTTTCTGATTTAGGATATTATCAAGTCAAATCTTAATTTCAATCCAGTTCTTTTAGTGTCTGTATCAGGAAAATCATCAAAAAACTGTCCTAATCTCCTTCTATTTGATTTTTTTAAATGTTAAGTTTTATCTATTTAACTGATATTTTTAACTAATAGCAGCCCTTGTTTGACAAACATGACTTAGCCATTTCAAAGTTGCTTTGGAGGAGAAACTATTCTGATATTAAAGATATTTCCAAAAGGAGCACATAAGACTGGCTATGTACAATGCTGGCTGTTGTTTCTTCTCTTTACTTTTCTCCTTTCCTTTATCAATAATCCTGGTAACAAGCATGGAAACCTGGAACTGGGGTGGACCTCTGGGCTGTCACATCCCATCCACTGTGTTCCATACAAACACTGTGAGAGAAACATACTGTATATCACAGATGAGGGATGAAATTTGAAACAACACTTTTTATTGGCAACTGGCCTGGTTTGGCTTCTCCTGGTATAATTTGGTAGTAGTTGCATGGAGTCAGGTGGCATTACTCCAGTATGACACCAGTTAAAGTGAGAAAAGAAAATTCTGAAAGGGATGTCTGTTTCCCTCTTCCTCCACAGACTTACATGTTTTAACCATCAGTGTTGATGGCAAAAGAGAGAAAAGTCCCTCTGTCACAATCAATGAACTTTCCAAATTGAAACAAACTTCTCAGAGCCAGATACCATGAAACGACAGCCACGAGTCCAGCAGGACACTTCCCTCTTGCTCCCACAGCCTGCCTCCATCTGAGCTGCTCTCTATGCTCAGTCACGCTCTGTGGCTTTTGTGTTTACTCGAGCCAGTTGTTTTTTCACTTTTTCACAAACTCTCTGAAAAAGGGCTGCATGGGGAAGCTGGTGAGCAGGAGGGGAGCTCTCCTGGTGCTCTAAGTACCCACTGGAGAATACCCAAAGGTGATGCATAAGACATCTTGTGAGCGCTTTCCATGTGGGTTCTCATCTTTGCTGATTCCTATAATGCCTGTATATAAATAGTAGCTCTCCCTTTTTATATCCTTCTCGTGCCTGATTCACTCCATGATGCAGTGTCAGTGACGTTTGACTCACTGCCATGGCAATGTTTCATAAACATTGGATTGTGACATCTGAATGAATCAGGCTGGAGGAGGAGGAAGGGCAAGCCCTGTGAGAGAGCTGCACCTGAGCCAGGCTTGGCCCCAATCCACACATGAAAGAAATGAGCACAAAGATGTTGTGACATTCACAAGGAGCAAGAAAAGAGCAAACCCATCAGGAATAATTAAATAGCACTATGTGTGCAGGGCAAGGCTGCTAGGAATAGCTTTTCTATCAGGGATGTGAGTCAAAGACAGCACTGGGAGGTCTGCTAGTAAACATTGAGAGACCACTGAGCATGATTTTACTTTCTGTTATGGAGAAAAAAATGAGATGGATGCTGCAGCAGAAGTGAGAGCCAGGTTAACCATAAGTAAAAGCTTATTTCAAGACAGAAACAAGAGGGAACCAGAGAAGTCAAAATGAAAAGGAAATGCGAAAGGCTGACCTCCAGGCTGAAAGAATTTTTTTGGTGTTTTGTTGTGGACATGCTTCTGCAGGGAGTCTGATTGCACCAATTTTTAACCATCTAGTTGTAATGGGAAAATCTGGAGCTGTCTGGATACAGGGGGTGTGTGGGGCCTCTGAGCACAAAACATGGTGCAGCCCATACAAAGACCTGCTGGTTACAGGAAGAAAAAGGGCAAGGACAAGGATCCAAATCCTCCTTCTTGCTGGCTTTGGAGCCCCCTGAATTGTTCATGCTTCTCCCTAGCTGTACATCCTAGCCCACATTTTTTTTGTTCAAAACTACTTATGGATAGATGGGGAGACCTCACTTCTAATAAAGGACAAAAAGAAGTGTGGTGATAGTGTGCTGACATTCAGTGGTTGGGATATTCACTGTGACAAGGGAGATCTTTCTTCAGTGACAGAACACTGACTGCTGTTCACAGAATCACATAATCAGCCAGGTTGGAAAAGACCTGTGAGATCATTGAGTCCAACTTACGATCCAACACCACCTTGTCAACCAGACCATGGCACTAAGTGCCACATCCAGTCTTTTCTTAAACATCTCCAAAGACAATGACTCCACCACCTCGAGGGCAGCCCGATCCAATATCCAATCATCCTTTCTGTGAAGAACTTCCTAATGTCCAGCCTAAAACTCCCCTAGTGCGGCTGAAGACCGTTGTCCTCTTGTCCTGTCACTGTTGCCTGGGAGAAAAGACCAATCTTCAACTGGCTGCAACCTCCTTTCAGGGGATTGTAGAGAGTGATAAGGTTTCCTCTGAGTCTCCTTTTCTCCAGGCTAAACAACTCCAATTCCCTCAGCCACTCCTCATAGGACTTACGTTCCAGACTCTTCACCAGCCTTTTTGCCCTTCTCTGGACATGCTCTAGATCTCAACATCCTTCCTGAATGGAGGGGGCCAGAACTGGGCACATCACTCAAGACACCTCAGCTCCTGTCATGGTAAGCTCTGACTCTTGTTGGGAATATGGATCTTACCTTAGAGCAAAAAAAAGTCCTGCTTTTTTTTCCCTCTGACCAGGAGATCTGAGTTCAGCTCTCTGCACGTGACAGCTCCATGTAAATAACACTTGGGCTGTGGTCAAAACCCAGGATCTTAGTTTCTCCTTTATTTATGAATGTTTGAATTTTTCAAAGGGTCCCTGACTCATACAGATACGAGTACACACTCACTTGCCTACCACTCCAATGATAGTCAATCAATTCATCATCATTTATAAGGTATAGTTGGTCAAACCAGAAATTCATGCAAAAACAACCCCCAAAATAAAATCTATTAGAGTAAACACAGAAGTCAGTCAGGAAATTGCCAGGAGATAAAGAAGGCTTTCAGTCAGATCCTCAGGATTTTCAAAAAGGAAATCCTGTTTCATATATTCCATGTTCCATAATTTCACCTGTTTCCATATGAAGAATAATTTTTAATGTAAATTAATAAATAGGTTTTGAAAATACCATCTATGCATATTTACCTTATTAATGTTTATTTAGTTGTACAAGAAACTGTTGCAGTGTCAATACAATTGTCATCTGCTTTCTTTTTATAGATTTTTGCTAGGACAAGTGCAGCAAGAACAGAACATGTTTCTACTGCTCTGGAGCTGGTGTTGCATGGCCTGTAGGATCCCAGGCAGTTCCCTCACTGCAGTGTAGCACTCTTGAAATCATGTCCATCCTACTGTAGGGTATGAGAAAGCATTTGGCATTACGTGTCATGCTCTAACAGCAATCACAAAATACTACCCAAGATACCTTCTCCTTCTGAACTATAAGAGGATTTCTTTCCTGGTTTTCCATTATCTTAGGTCTGCTGAGTATCGTGCTAGTTTCCTAAAAAAATGGCAGCATTTCCTTCAAGACAGTGTTTTTTCAGTGTAGCCCATGGAAAGGGTCTCAGAGACTCACCACTTTAAGGGATAACATCTGCCTTTTGGTGATCAAAAGCTGTGACTTAGTTTTTCTGAACATTAGGAGTCACAAACCACTAGTGCTGGGAATTGCTATCAATTTCTTAATATCTCCCATAAAGACATACTAATTTTTTCTTTTAGTTTAGAGAAATCTAAGCATTGTGGCCACCATATGCTCTCCTTCCACATGAGATTAAAGAATTTTATCATCACTGGCACTGCATGAAGGTTCTGACACTTTTTTTAAACTCAATTAAGATTGATACAGTCCATAGATATTTATATACTTGCTTCCCTACAGGAACTGCTGAGATTAATTCATCATTGGTAGGGTCATCTGGGCCCAAAGTTGGGAAATGAGTAAATAGACAAATTGGAAACACAGTCCTCAGCAAGAAGTGCTTCACATTATAGTATGTGTCACCATGGTAGTTGATAACAGAAGTAAACACTCATGGGAGTGGATGTAAAAAGAGCAAACACATGCTTTATCAGCCAGTTTCTTTCCCTGAAAAATCCTTATGGTCACTGTTTTTCTTACTTGTTAACTGTGCGATAAATTAATTTTGAATGAGTTTTGGTGTACATATGTAGCCTAAAGTTTGGCATTATTGGTCTTGTATATCATGTCCCAGCAGGGGCTGAGACTCTGGTCCAGACAGATCAGGGCATCCAGAGAGGGTCCAGCTCTTGAAAGGTCACTTCCTGTCTCTGTTCTGCGACATTACACAAGGAAAGAGAACTGTGTCTCTTGTAGTCTCCCTGAATATGATGAAGGCAGCGGAAAGTGATCCTCAAACATTGTGTAACAGGAAAAAGCTGACTTGAAGTGCTTAAGATAGTCTAGCAGACATCATGCAGCTTATTTTGAAAGACTTAGAGCACTCCTTCCTGATAAAGCAGAGATTATTCAAGAACACTAATAAGTGTCTTGCTTTCCTGGAATCATCAAGGTTGGTAAAAACCTTTAAGGTCATCCAGTCCAACCATCTGCACAGCACCACCACTGTAACCCCCAAACTGCTAAACCACATCACTCAGAACCAGATCCTGGTCCAGATCCTCTTAAACACCTCCAGGGATGGTTACTCCATCATGTCTCTGGGCACCCTGTTCCAGTGCCTGATCACCCTAAAGGAGAATTTTTTTTTTCTTCTAATATCTAATCTTCCTGTCTCTTGTCTCAGTTTAAGGCCATATCTTCTTGTTCTCTCACTGCAGGCATGGCAGAACAGACTGATCCCCACCTCACTACACCCTCCTTACAAATGGCTGTAGAGAGCAGTGAGGTCCCCCGAGCCTTCTCTTCTGGAGACTAAACAATCCCAGCTCCCTCATAAGACTTGTTTTCTAGACCCTTCATGAGCCTTGTTGCCCTTTGCTCAACACACCTCAGCACCCCGATGACCTTTCTGAGGTTAGGTGCCCAAAACTGAACACTGAGCTGCACTTGAGGTGCAGCACTTGAGCTACAGCCTCACCAGTGCCAAGTACAGGATCACTGCCCTATTCTTGCTGGCTACACTCTTCTTGATACCAGTGAAGATGCCATTGGCCTTCCTGGCCACCTGGGCACACACTGGCTCATGTTCAGTCACTGTCAAACAGCATCCTCAAGTTCCTTTCTGCCAAACGGTTTTCTAGACACTTTTCCCTCAGCCTGTATGGGGAACTCCATGGGGTTGTTGAAAGCTGAGTGCAGGACTCAGCACTTGGCCTTGTTGAACCTCACACCATTGGCCTCAGCCCATTGATCCAGCCTGTCCAGACCCCTCTGCAGAGCTCTCCTACCCTCCAGCAGATCAACACTCATACCCAGCTTGGAGATGTCTGCAAATTTACTGAGGGTTTCCTCAATCCCCACTTTGCTGTGGTGATCTGAGAATTCAAATTAAAGTTCATACAAAGAGCGAGGATCTTTTATCACCATATTGGATATAATACAAAAATACTTTTTTCTATATGTGGGCCCTTCTTCAGATATAAAATACAAGCCAGGTAGAGCATATAAATCTGCATTTTTCTGGTCATGCAGAAGAATAATGTGAACCTTATGAATTAGAGCTGTGAGCTCAGAGCTGGTTTTAACTCATAAAACTTTACCTTGAAGAAAATATTCTGCTTTCCTGAGCTAAGTAGCCAGGACTATGTATATGCAGCTACTATTTGAGATTAGAGGATTCAATTTTTGTATTCATCAGGAGAGATGGGGGGAAAAAAGCAACTTTTGAACAGGCAATTATTGTAAAGACTGTTGTATAAGATAATATGCAGCAATTTAGTTTGCAATTTCATCTCACAAATGTGGAGAAAGCTTCACTGTAACTTGTAGACTGGCTTTTGTGATTTTGATAAATTTGTTATTTGATACAGCTTGATTCCAGTGCTTTCAGAAGGCCAGTCATCCTGGGGGAAAATGTAGTGATCAGGTTTTCAAATCACCTCTGATTTCTTGTAAGGGAGATGAAGACACACCCAAGGTCCGCAGCACCATGCTGTTTCTGATCACCCCCATGCCTGAGGGTGATCCAGCTGAACACCAGCATAATCAATACATTCCTGCCACGTTTGTTATTCCTTTGGAGACTGTCCTGCCCCCAGCTGGAGGTTTGTGCCCTTTTTTGAGCACATCTGGGTTACAACAACTAGATAATAACCAGGAAGATTCAGTCTCCAGATTATTTCTGGGTGCCAGCCAAAACTTCAAAAGATATAGGTATTTGGCCAGATTCTCACTTGCATTCACATCCTTTTATTCTGTTGTTATTTCACTTTATACTGTCGGGTGAT
Source organism: Cyanoderma ruficeps (assembly GCA_008694505.1). Classification (NCBI taxonomy): domain Eukaryota; kingdom Metazoa; phylum Chordata; class Aves; order Passeriformes; family Timaliidae; genus Cyanoderma; species Cyanoderma ruficeps. Next base: position 17,719,690 of record VZDJ01000346.1, read on the forward strand.
GCAAATGGGAATCAGGCCCTTGGCCATTATAAATCTACAGAATACATCAAAACATGAGGAATGGTAACCGGAGGCCTTGGCAATTAGTGTTGTGAGTCTATAATCTGTTTCTTTGTTCATACATCACAGTCTGTGATTCTTCAGATCCTGTCCAAACAACACCTCAGACAAGCATTTCTCTCGACACAAGTTTGTATTTCTGATCTAAAATTTATAAGGGGGCTGCTGAGTTTCAATGTGACTCTCTGCATGTACTCTTTAATCTCAATTCTCTTCTTTATACTTCCAAAATATCTAAACCTGGAGTATATCCACATAAGGGATTCCATTTATATATGTTGTGCTTAACTCCCCATTGCTCTCTCTCACAGCCCTGAATACACAGGTGTGAATGAACACCTGGCATGATTTAAAATTCTTGCTTTAATTACCCTAACCTTGTGAATATTCAATGTGGCATATTTCCACCCATTTTTTAATACTATGTCTGTGTTTTCAATACTTTCAAAGACACTAGAGTCCATGCAATAGTACTAGAAATCCTCTTATCTCTGTTGGAAAATGCCATGCTTTTCCGGAGTTACAGAAAAATGTCTTTGGGACACAATGATCCAAAGGGATTAAAGTATACAATCACAGAGTGGGTAAAGTTGGAAGGGACCACAGTGGGTAATCATAGAATGGTTTGGGTTGGAAGGGACCTTTAAGACCACCTAGTTCCAACCCCCATGCCATAGGCAAGGACACCTTCCACTAGATCAGGTTGCTCAGAGCCCCATCCAACCCGGTCTTAAACACTTCCAGGGAGGGAACATCCACAACCTCTCTGGGCAGCCTGTTCCACCACCTCACCACCCTTATAGTAAAGATTTTCTTCCTAATATCTAATTAAACTCACTCTTTTTCAGTTTAAACCCATCTCCCCTCATCCTGTGACTACAAAACCTGCTAAAAAGTTTCTTTCCATCTTTCTTGCAAGCTTGCTTCAGGTACTGGAAAGCCACAATTAGGTCATCCAAGTGCCTTCTTTTTTCCAGATGGGACAGTCCCAATTCCCTCTACCTTTCCTCACAGGAGAGGTGCTCCATCTCTCTGATCAACTTGGTGGCCTCCACTGGATTCACTCCAACAGGGCCAAATCCTTCTGTGCTGGGGATCCCAGAGCTGGATGCAGGACTTCAGATATGGTCTCATCAGAATGGAGGGGCAGAATCACCTCCCTCTATCTTCTGGCCACTGGGCTGGTCAGGCAGGACTTTTCCTTGGTGAAGCTGTTCTGGCTGTCCGGAATCACCTCCCTGTTCTCCATGTGCTTTAGCACAGCTTCTATGAAGATCAGCTCCATGATCTTTCTAGGTACCGAGGTGAGGCTGAAGGGTTGGTAGCTCCCAGAGTCCTCCTTGCTCCCATTTTTAAAAATTATTAGAATGTTTCCCCTTTTCCATTCATATGGAATTTCACCTGACTGGCACGACTTTTTGGATATCATGGAGAGTGGTTTGGCAACTACATCAGCTAATTCCCTCACGACTCTGGCATGCATCTTGTTGGGTCCCACAGACTTCTGTATGTTCAGGTTCCTCAGGTGGTCACAAAACTTGTCTTTTCTTACAGTGGAAAGCACTCTTCTCCCCTAGTCTCCATCCTGTTGTCCATCCACTCAAGAGGTGTGGGAAGAGAGATTGCCATTGAAGACTGAGGCAAAAATGGTGCTGAGTACCTCAGCCTTCTCCTCATGGGTTGTTACCAGTTTTCCAGCATTTTTTTGTCAGACAGGGTGCACCTTCTTTGACCTTCCCTTTCTGGTTAACATACCTGTAGAAGGCCTTCTTTGGCACCCCTTGGCAAGCTTAGTTCCACCTTTGCCTTCACTTTCCCAACCATATCCCTACACAACAGAATTTGACCCCTGTACGCTTCCCAGGTTACCTGTCCATGTTACTGCCAGTGCATTTGCTTCTTTCCCTTTAGTTTGACCAGCAGTTCAGACATTCCATCCCTTGCCTTTCTTGCCCGATTTCTTGCTGCAGGGGATTGCCAGCTCTTGGATGTAAGACTTTCTTAAAGATCTTCCAGCTTTGTTCAACTCCCTTGTCCCTGAGGGCACTCTCCCAGGGGATCCCTTGACTATGTCCTTGAAGACCTGGAAGTTTCCTTTTCTAAGGTTCAGTGGCATAACTTTTCTCCTTACCTGACCCATATCCCTCAGGATGCAAACTCCACAAATGCATGGTCACTTTAGCCCTGTAGATGGAGCAAGAAGGATTTGTCAGTTGACTCCCCTTGATCAGGGGGCCTGCAGCAGATACCAACTACTAGATTCCCTTTGCTGCTTTGCTTTCTGATTCTTACCCACAGGCTTTTGACTTTTGGCTGTTCTTCAGGGACAACTCTTCACACTCAATCCACCTCTTGATGAAGGTGTTCCCTGCCCCCAGTTCTTCTTCTATCTTTCCTGAGCAGCCTGCAGCCACCGATAGCCACACTTCAGTTATGGTCACAACTCTTGAATACCTCCAGTGAGAGAGAGACCCCAGCCTCTCTGGGCAATCTGTTCCAGTGTGTGGTGACTCACACAATGGAGAAGTTCTTCCAAATGTTCAGGTAGAACTTTCTGCGCATCAGTTTCTGCCTGTTCCTCTTGCCCTATCACTCAACACCACCAAGCATAGCCTGGCTCTGTCCTCTTCATACCCTCCCTTCAAACACTGACAGACATTGGTAAGGTCCTTTTCTGGTTGTCTCTTCTCGAGGCTGAACAGGCCCACCTCCCTCAGCCTATCCTTGTAAAAGAGATGCTCCTGTCCCTTAATAATCTCCATAGCCTCTGCTGGACCTGGTCCAGGAGCTCCATGTCTCTCTTGTACTGAGACCACAAGTGGATGCTGCACTCCAGATGTGGCCTCACCAGAGCAGAGAGGCAGTCTTGACCTGCTGGCAATGTTTTTGTGATGCACCCCAGGATACTACTGGCCTTCTTGGCCTTCTTGAACACAGTGCTGGCTCATGGACATCTTATTGTCCACTGACACCCCAAGGTCCTTTTCCACAAAGCTGCATTACAACACAGTTTAAGTGAAAACTGTCTTGGTCTGTTTACCATATAACAGGAAAACAGCTGAAACATCTTAGCATTATCTTTCAGTATAGTATCACCTTGAATTTTTGCTTGTTCATATCCTGCACACTATTAAGTTATGCTAAAAATTAAAAGTCATATTCTTTCCCATCTTTAACACCTCTCTAAGGTCAAAAAAGGAGATTACAGCTTTTTTTTCTAGTGATATTTGTGCCTAAATACAATTCAAAGCAGCTGGCAGGCTGTTCCACATGTTGTCATATAGTCCCTGATAGAGCCATGGGTGGTTTGCTGGTTCTTGCAAGGCTCTAACAGCTCACCTTGCCATACTCTTTACCACTGAAATAAACATAGGACAATCTAGGAAAAACAATATAAGGATGAGCAAAGACAATTTTATATTTATTGAAGTCTTTTCTCAATGAGGATTATAACCCTTGTCTTCCTTGACACCTTGGAAAAGGCAGGAGATCTTCAAAAGCAGGAAGATTTTGGTTCTTCAGACTTGAGACCACAGGTACCCAGGCAAGCAGCCATCTGCAGGTGCCTCTGTAATGTGTCCCAGTGCTGCAGTGTTCGGGCCACCTGGATGTACTGGTTTTTCTCTTCCTTCTGTGACTGGCACTTCTGGAATTGTAAACTGTGGATTCATCCCTACCCAAATGGGAGGACTGCACTGTAGTGATCATGGCCTGGCCACTGTGCCTTCTGAAACCCCCTAACTCCTTTTAGGACACTTCCTGATCAGCTGAGAGCAGTTTCATTCATGCCCATTCTAACTGTGAATGTAATGCTGCTCTTGAGCAGGTCAAAGCACAATCCAGACAATGTGGGACGACGTAATCCTTCTGGACCTCTCTAACACATTTCTCAGCATGCAGATATCCCTACATCAGTAGAGGTTTAGGTCTTGGAAGGCTTCATAGCTGGTGCTGGGGAATATCTCTGATAACAAACTAATCTGCTATAACTCCTGAGGGTAGGCTGGTGTGCTCCCAGGAGGCAGGAACATGTCACAGATAGGAGAGAACAGTGATAGGAATTTACATTCACAGCATTGACAGCATTGACAGCATATGAATGGAGCCCCTGTTGATGTTTGGGTAGGAACTCCAAACCCCAGGTTAGCAGACTTCAACAGCATTAGGATCCTGAACTAAATCCCATTGAAATAAATTGTAATCTTTGCTGAATTTTGAGGGGTTTTAAAGCATTTGGTTCACTGCTCTGTGTCAACACTTATCCAGGAGCAACCTTCCTATTTCCTCACAGAAGAAAGGATTTTGTTTTTGCAGGTCATCTTTGTTGCCAGATGAAAACAAATTGGATTCATGTCTCTCACTAAGAACCACAGAACAAGTCAGGCCATTTGAAAAGAAAAAGCAAAATAACTTGCACCAAAAAAAAGTTTTTAATTAAAAAAATGTTTTGAAATATTGCATAAAGAATCATTAATTGTTGTCCTAGCAATTACATGATATTATATCCATATGGAGATTATTTGCTGTCCTTTCAAGTGTATGGTAGGCTATTTGCTCTGGGCTATTTCCTTTTTTTGTTTGTTTGTTTGTTTTGTGTTTTTTTTTGTTCCCCCCTTCTTTTAGAAGAAGTAAATTAAACTACCTCATGAGGAAGAATTTTTCTATTTCCTGTTAATTTTCTTCTTCCTTTTTTTTTTTCCTATTTTTTTCCTTTTAGGACAGAGAATTCTGATCATCACGTTTGGCCCTGTATGTCCTCCCACCTGCTCCCTTACACAGCTCCTGCCAAAAAAACTATTTTGTAACCCAAAGTAGTAACTCTTCGTGAATTAAATCAGAACAGAAGTTATGCTGTCTCTGCCTCCCCTGATTTGGACTGTATTTCTCTGTGCATAATTTTTCTTCCAGAGGATGTAGCAGAAGCTGACACTACCCAAGGAAGAGAGGGCTGCTCCAGATTGCAGCTGCAAGGAAGTGCAAAATGGTGAGACATGGCAAAATCTTATTGATTCTTTCTCTCTGCTCAGGCACAGATAAATATCACACCTATATTCCTTGCTTATCTCAGGAGCAAAATTCCTAAGATAATTTAGACTGTACAATGCTCTCTGTTGTATATGCAGAGCTAATGGCATGGGGGTTTCATCCCAGCCAGCCAAGAAATGCAACTTTCAAAGGTCAGAATCACAGGGGCAGTATCACCTAATGGAAGAAATAGATGGATTTGCTAGATGGATCTTTAAATTTTGAAGTGTCCTCTAAACCACTTGCATTTATTATTGACCTGCAGGTGTATTCACATAGCCATAAAGGGATACTTGAAAAAAAAGTCAAGTTGAATTTAAACACTTTTAAAATTGAAAATTGAGCAAATGGTCCCAAAGCATTTAGGAAATCAGCCAACTGACTGCTTTTCTCTTTCTTTCTCCACTTGTTCAATGCAAGGTAATTTTTCACTGGGAACTTCTCCCTGTAAGACACGTATGCCTGCACAGGATAGTCAGGGGCATAAACTGACAGACGTCTCCAGCTACTTATTTATAATTGTTCTATCTAAGGAACTGGATAACTTCCAAGGGCTCTTGTATGTAGCCTCAGAGTGCAGATGCCTAAAATGTTGCTGGCAGCACTTTTTCAAAGGTGGCAGCCTTATGAGACCACTTCCTCTTTTAATCTGTCACAAAGCAAGTACTCCAAAGAAGAAGGAATAATTATTTTGTTAGTTTTATCCAATTCAAATCTTTCTGCACTTCTGTAGTAAAGCTCTCTAGGCTCTAATTTATTTGGAAATTTGTTATCTGTTTTATTCATTGTCTAGGTTAAAAATTTATCTCAAGTGCAAAGGTGGTTTTTGTTCCCAAAAAGCTTCCTTGGCTCAAAGAGCTGAGCCATTGTCAAGGTGAAGGTGAGTGTAAGGCACTCATCACAAAACAGCCACACCAGGGCCTAAACCAGAGCATTTTCAGAAGTGGTTGATAGCACAAATAATTCTGCATACCATGTACACATCTGTTTTAAGCTGTCTGAAACACAGTGCTTATCCGAAAGAAGGGAAGGGATACTTTCTTTCCATATGGATTTGTCAAACTGTTCCACATGAATTAAGATTGTTTTGATATCAGGATTGATGGGATAAAACAAGAAATTAATATTAAGCATTTTGCTTTTTTAAGACAGCTTCCCTGTATTTTATACTGCCAAGCAAGCTGTAGAAATTTAGTCTGGGCAAAACCATAGTATGTCTTTAGATAAAAATCTGTGCTCAGAAAATTATTTGTAACAGCTTGCTGTCAATGTGCATCAGTGAGGCTCCAGAATTTTGTCTGTTGTGGATCTGGGAGTATTCAGCATTTTCATAGACTATTGTACTCTGTTTGGAAGCCATCTACTGAATTTGTAGTTAATGAATAATAACAGCCATATTGTTGCACAGACAGCTGTTAAGCAGCAAACAGCTGCATTGCTGCCTGGGAGGCAGTTCTGCTCTGGGGGATTCTGCTGTGTCCCTGCATGTGCTGCCAGGAGCTTAAAGGACTCTCTGAGGTACAAACTCCCTCCAGGAGAGTGTGGCAGTAACAAACTTCATGAAAATGGGTTACAAATTCACTGATAATGGAATCTTCTCATCCTGCACTCTCTTACTGCTCCCATTTTATTTTTCTCTCCCAAGGATGCTTTATGCTATTGGCAGGAATGACAGTGATTGCTCAGTAATCCAGGGCCATTCAACTTTCCATCCTGCCACAAAGTATCACCTCAAGTAATCCTTTCTTCCAGGAAGGAAAACACTGATATCCCTTTACGTCTGGAGGTAGACCACCTGACTTATTAAGGTAATCTCCACTTCTGTAAGCATGCAGACAATTGGGAAGAGGATTAGGTTTCTTAAATCATTATTAGATGTAGAAATGTCTCCTTCCCCCTTCTTCTGTCCAACCGACTCATCTTAGGAAACTTACTCTTGTCTTTCTGAAATACTCCATAAATATGATATTCCAGACATTCATATAATCCTGGTAAAGTTGTTGCAACCTTGTATGGATTGCTCAGCTATTTTGGAATCCAGAAGGTGAGGTTTTGTGATTTTGTATTTTTCCTAAAAAATCTGCTTATTTTTTCCTGAATAGTCATCAGGAAGGTGGCTGTTCATGTGCAAATCTTGCAATATTATACCAATCACTGGAGCAGGGACTAAACTATTTCCATACCACCTGGTCAAATGGCCCAAAAGCAACATACACGAACTTACTCCCAGATATGTATTTACTCCTCAGCAAATAAACTTCAAGTGGAATAGCCTGGGCAGGGGAGAGTTTTACATCAAGTTCCTATAACCATTTACACCAAGATGTATCAAATTTATTTTTTTCATCAGAGCAGATATTTTTGCTTTCCTGAATCCCATATGCTGGATAAAGGCACAAACTACTGAATACATGGATCATGGATCTGATTTGTCTCCACTCTGAGGCTGGTGAAAGAATTATTATTCTTATGATGTTCTTTGGGCTTACATATGGAATAAATGCCAAGTAGGTTGTAGGTGTCAGCAAAGCATAACCTCATGTGTCTCTGGTAGGTCAGCAAGCACTGAGAGAATATAGACCTCAACAGGACCCTGCTGGGATGTCTCACATATCAGTAACCTCCAGGTCCTGACAGTCACCTATGAGTCTTCCATGCATAATTTATGCTCTGTATTCAATTAATAATTTTTTTTAAAAATCTGATTCTGAGATCATTAGCATTTATTCGCCACTATTTTCCCCAAATTAATTCCTTGGGGTGTATTGAAGTTATGGGAAATGAGACATTTGGCATACTTAAATGGAGACAAATAAGGAAAGAAGGATGAAAACAGCGGAACATTTGCTTTGATGGGGGTGAGTGGTGTCACTGGCCATTAGTATACTTCAGGGAGATCAGGTTTTGATCCTGTTACAAACAAATGAAGTGTGTAAAGTGTTCATTAAAGAATTTTACCTTCTGTCATGAGAGAGGGAGGAGGTGGAAAAGACCCTTTTCCCATCATTGCTTTGTATGATGACAAATACTTAACAATAAAACTTCACAAAGCCAACCATACTAAGTGATGCACTCTCAAGGGGTGATCTCTCCGTCCTATTCTTGATTGCTTTGTGTTAGAGTTCAACCAATGTTTCATTGCTATAGGATGAAAGCTGGATGTGTCACCCAGGGATGTTTCCTTCCCATGTTGGGAAATGAGGCATAAGCCAGGAGAGACAACTCACACCCCATCTCCCTGCCTGGATGCCTTGTCCTTCCTCCTTGTAACCCAAGAAACAAGGGCTGGTTTTGACACTTCAACTTGCTATTTTTCACTCCTCTGAGTCCAGATTTGCAGCTTTCCTCACTGTGTTTCATTGAAGGAAAAGTGGAATCTAGGGTAGTGGTAAAGCTCATCACAATTTTTATATACATTTCATAGTTTCTTTCACTATAGTCTTCAGTTCAACCTGGAGGAACTTACATACCTTTGAAACCTTTCCCTTTCTATTAAATTTATTTGAAATTTGTAATGGGTTCAAAATTGAAGAGAGAGATAAGGAGTATTATATCATCAGCCTTTTTCTCTCCAGAAACTGCACTTAGAAAAACATAATTAGTGGAACTAAAGAGAAGTCATCTAATTTGGTTTTTTCCTAGTACTTGTTCTGTTGCAAACAGATGGCAATTGCTGTATATTGTTTGAAAAGTCTCTTATTTTATGAAATACATATAATTTATATGGTAAACAAAATTATGTGCCAACGTATTTCTGTGATATTTTCAGTTCTCTTTTTTAAAATCCAAAAAATAGCATGTAATTAAAATTCTTCAATTAAAAAAGTGAGAGCACAGATAACAAACCTCAAAGAAACCTTGAAGAACTTTTTTTATAATTATCATATGATTTTATAATAACTAGGAAGGCAGGAAATTACTCGAGATAGAGCTTTCTCCCTTCTGTGCCTGACTCCTCCCAGGGTCTGAATCCCTCATAACATCTCTGGAGCTCATCCATATGAGAAACAGCTGCAGTTTAACTGTGCAAATTCTGCACTCTAGCTTGGAAGTGTCTTTTGGTTAACTGCTTGGGGAAAAGGAAAGAGAAAATTCACCATTTTAGCTATTGTTTTTAAACGGCAGTATAGGAGTAGTTTAACTTATGAAAATCCAAGGAAGAATGTCAAATTTCATATTGTACTCAATATGGACATGGTAAGAGTTTTCTAAATGTTCAGTATACAGAGTATTAATGGGCAAATACGGGCAGGCTGTGCATTGATTAACACACAAATGCAGAAGATAGCAATGAAAACTAACTCACAAATTCTATGGTTTCACAGCTTGCCTGTTAAGTGTACGTAACACTTAAATAAAGTAAGAGGCTCTAAAAATGCCTGACAAGAAAAGGCTTTCTTATCCAGGAAAGACAGTTCCACAACATTGCTGGTAATAAAGCTGGTAACAATTTTAGCAACACAAAGGTAGGGGTTTAAAGGATAGATGTTTAGATAGGATTCATAGGGCTCCCTCAACAGTTTTAAAAGCATATTCCCATAATAATTTGTCTTATGGAAGTTGTCTGAAAGAAAATATTGAAATACTGAAAGATCCCCCTAAAGTCTTTGATGATTAATATATAACTGCTATCAGTGAGTTCATTTGTTATGACTATACCAATAATAATTTTTGTGGGAGAGTCCTGAAACAGGCAGTTGAAAACTGTAGAAATTGGTCACTCTTCAAAAGCTGTGAAAGCAAAGAAAGGTGGCCAAGATGGTTGGGCATGTTTGTGCCTTGGTGTCCTTTCCAGAAGCATAAGGGTCCAATACTGTTCTCGAATCCAAACGAAATGTACTGTCAATCCCACTGTTTTTATCCTAAATACAAAAATGTCCAGATTGTTGTATTTATTTCTATACTTACAGTTTTAGCAAAATCTGTTTACAATCTACAGCTAGAAATACACCTACAAATTCATGAGCCCTGTAAGTTTTCTCTTTTCCAAATAATGTGCTTGTGACTCACGGAATTTGCTAATTTTATATCCTCATCTCTTTTAGATGGCTTTTCTCCTTACTTTCTAGGTTCTTGATTGTGCACCCAGATCTGTGCCTATTTCAAGACTCAGCTTGTCAGAGGAAGACAGAGACTCCATGTCTATCCCTGAACAAAGCAGGACAACATCCTATTCCTGAGAAGTTCAGAAGATCCCTGTGGAAAAGGGTGACACTAATTTTGGGTGGTTTCAGCCACCCAATTGCTACAGTGTGGCTCTTCCACTGCATGTGTCACCCAAAGCTGTGTGCAGCCTGGCAGGCTGTGGGTGACTGCACTTTGCTGGTGCCCCTGGATCATGGGAAACAAAATTATTAGCAAGTCTGTCACAGTGAACCAGAGTCAGACCCTGTAAACATCTGAAAATATTGCTGTGGTTTGTGCCTGCCTTGTTGAGTGTTCAAAGAATACCAGATACCAGCAGGATGCATTTCTTCCATCCTGAAACCAACTTTTAAGAGGGGGGAGGGACACTGGATATTAACTGCTTGATTAAAAAAGAGACAATTGAAATTTTTTCTCAAGAAATTAAAGGAGAAATGGGAAAGGGGAAATCGACAGACTGACACTTCTCTTGTTTACAAACCCTTGCACAAATAGAAAAATTCCTAGAAAATTTCTGGGAAAAAATGATCCAATCATTTGTGAAAACTTAGAAATATGAAGTAAGAATGATTGAAAATTACACAAATTCATGAGGAACTGGAGATCTTAAACGCAATATTTCACTTTTCTTTCCTCAACAGACAGGCCTGGTTGGCTCCAGTAAACTTTTGACTATTTCAAAAGCCATGTAAAAATGTGTTCTTTGTGAAACAACCACAGAGTGGATGGCAAACTGGTTATAAAAAGGCACCATAGAAAATACTGCAAATTGTTCACTATTAGGATGCAAGGCTGCTATGAAATGGTACATGCACGAGTCTGTTCTGAGTCTATTTCTATTTGATATTTTCATTAATTACACAGGTGACAAAACAAAGATTAAACTTAATAAATCTGCAGAGGACATGATGCTGCAACGATCCAAAAAAAGTCCAGATAATGGAAAACTGAGGGAAAATTTCCACGTGGTATATTTCCATTGAAATGGTCTATTGGATATAAAAAGCTGATGGGAACAACCCATTAGCTGGTGGCACTTAAGAAAAGAATCTCAAGCTATAGAAGGTCACGTACCTTCTACTGCCAAAAAATTTTATGCTCTTGCAAAGCACATTAAACACTACCTTGGGCAGTAGAAAGAACATGAACAGCCTGACAAATCATGAAGTAATCCTTCTGCTGTACTCAGCACTGGTAAGACCCCAGCTGCAATGTTGTGCTCAGTTTGAAGCTCCTCACCTCCATAATTTGAGTAGTTCAGAGATAGTAAAGTTCTAAAAAAATATAATTTATCAGAGAAATGGGAAAGATATACTATAAAGCATGAAGAAAAAAAGGATTGAGGAGGAGCAAGGAAAGGAAAGTTCCAAATTCTGAGATACACATGAGATTACTTGCCAAAAGAGATAGTGGAGTTTCCATCATGCAAGGATTTTAAGTATTCGTGGACAGATGTGTCAGAAAAGCCAAACAGAAAACTGATACATTTATTCCAGTGAGGAAAGACTAAAATGGCCTGTTGGAATCTCTTCCACAATCAAGATGCAGGTAAATTTGGAAATTTGCTGATGATGTCCTTTTGTTTTATAGATCTGGAAACTGGCTGAGCATTGAGAACAATGAAAAAATCATCACCAATTTAGTCATGAGGAAAATTCACCCTGATTTTTTTGGATGTGTTCATGGCTTACAATTGACTGTTGTGTCAAATGGAACTTTTTCAGTAAGCTGGAAAATCACCAGTCTGCAACCAGTCTCTACTGCATTGGTGACTGTCAGCAAATCAGAAGTGAGCTGGTGGAGGAGATATTGTTAGAGTTTGCTACTCTTAATATTTTAGTCTCTACCATTCTCCAATTCCTTAGAACTTTGACTTCTCTTTTTTTCCAAAATTTTTGAGCAATTCTTTTTTAAAATCTTGAATGGAAAGCATTGGGTTGCAGAAGTTACCCAGCTAGGTAGCTTTTACTGCTGGAGCAGTAATTCCTTTATGTCTTCTCATGCACTTAAAAATGTAATTTAGAACATGAATACAGAAAGATCCCAGTTATGTTGGCCAAATTATCCTACTTCTATTCCCTCCCTTGTGAGACCTTCTGGCCAGTTCATTCTCATTTGGGAGCCTGGAAACATGGCAGATGCAAGACTCCAAGAGTGCACGGCTCAGAAATCCCAGCCCCTTTCCCCAGTGCCTTCCACATTTCTGCAAGGATACAGTGTGGGGTCCCTGCAGCCTCGCCCAACCCTTCTGTCTGCAGAAAACACAACTACAGGAGATTTGTGGTCTTATTTCTAGGGTCCCCTGTTGTATTCTTTTATGAAAAGGTGTGAATTCAGAGCTAGCTGCTTCTCAGGTCAACAAAGCAAAATTCTGGTTTTACTGAAAGACAAGGCACTTTTTGTCTTGACAGCTAAGGAACCAGAATAAAATAATTTCTTCTCTTTTATAATTTTAATTCCCTTTTAAATATTGTTTCTGCAGAAGGAACAGGTTTTTTTTATTTAATTTGGTGGGATTATTCAGAACATTACTCTAACATAGCTCAGGGTTTTCAGTCAAAATGTGGATGATGGCTTCTGTCCCAAAGGCTTTTCAGTCAAAATGACAGAAATACACAACTGGGAAAAGAATATGTGCAGGAAAAAGAGTTGCTCACAAGTAAAATAACCAGAGTAGAGATAGGTGAGTATCTAGCTGACTGTATCCTGATAATTACTGATAATTATTATAGTCATTAATTTTTAATTCATTCCCTAATTGCATTTAACATTCCGAATAATTTATTTCATTTTGCCTAATTGGCTGCTAGAATGAGATTCATTGAGTTTTTCTGTTTAATTCCAGAAATCTTAATTCTCCATTAGATTTTATCAGACCTACCTTGCCATTTCTATTTCATGGTTTGCCCCTTTCTTTTTAACAGCTTTTGTTCTTTATAAACTGCCTAAGGAAATTTTTTTCTGACTAGCTGTGAGGAATTTCCATTATCCCAGCTTCCCTACCATAAAAGCACACTTAACCCAGGGCAACTTGGAGTAAAATAAAATAGGGAAGGTATTTACAAATTGAAATAGAAACGACATTGTTGTGAATGTCTTGGGAGGAGTGAAAGTGAATGAAGAGAAAACTATGTATCCTACACACCCTAACACTTTGAGTACCTTAGAAGTGTCTTTGCAGCTGAAGACCATTAAGATATTATTTGGCTTTCTGTACGTGGAGCTACCTCTCAACTGACTCCTTCATCTTTGCTTTCTTAGAAGATGATGTCACCTTGGAATCATGTTTTTCTTTAAGTATCATCTTTGGGGATCTCTTCACAATCAGAATTTATTTCCTCCTCTTTATTCAGCATTTATTTATTACCAATTCATATTCACAATGGCCTGCAGCACTGTGTCTCCCACCTTCAGTGTTAGAAATGCAATGTCCTTTTGGCTGAGGATTGCTTCTTTGGCTACAGTCAAAATTGCTTGTCGATTACTTGTGAGGTCAACCTCCCTTAGGTGGGGCAATTTAAAAATCACAAGGTAGTATTTTTTTCAGTCAGAGCAAAGTGTAGATTGCATATAAAAGCAGAATTTGTTAATCATGCTTTGTGAAATGACATAATTGAGATGACAGTATGCAGAATTTTATTTGCTCTTGTTTCAGAACAGCTTTCAGCTCAAGAAGACCAGTTTGAGTCAATGAAAATTCAGGCGTGATTGTTCTTTAGCCCTGCCTGGAACAGGTTTGTTCTCTGTCCTGTTTCTTCAACTACTACTTTTGATGGCAGAAGCTCCTCAAAGAATCCTTCCCCCTCCTTTTACTCTACACTATTCCACAAATAAGTGCCTGTGGCCATGAGACACATGGTTTCCTCTGTGCCTGGCATGGCTTTACAGGCTGCCCACAGGGTCACATGTATTTGGAAGTCCCTCAGGCAGACAGGAAAACATATCAAAGATTAATTGATAGTAATGGAGCTACCCAGGTAAAATCCCTTCTGACAAGATCCACAAACATCATGGGGAGTTTTTCCAAAGTATTTGCACCAAGAATTGTGAGCAAAGAGAAGACACAGAAAACCAACTGGAATCTCCATAATTCACCCCGAAACCCACTGTCATTACTTCAAAGTCTGTTGAATAATGTTTAATGTCTGTGACTTTTTCAGGCTTTATCAGGAAGATATAATTAAAATTTTCCATCTGTCAGTGAAGTGCAATTTTTTTAGCAATTAATTTTAAAATAAATATATTCCTGGGCAAAAGAGCCAGTCTCTCTTTTGGACAGGCACAATTCAAGGGAGGGCATGGGATTCACTTTTCTCCAGGCTTGCATTCAGCCCAGGGATTAGTGCACCTTTTTTGGGAGACAGAAGCAGTGAATTCTGAAACCCAAAAAATCTATTGCTGAGATGTATTAGTGCCTGAGTGAGATTGCTACCTAGAAATGCCAGCAAAATCTGTCTTCATGGCAGAAAGGCTTGTCTGTGGCTGTGCTGAATATGTGTTGTGGGCAGAGTGGGAGATTCATACAAAATTTATTACAGAAACTCTCCTCTTCAGTCACGAGGTGCAGAAAGGACCCCCTTGCTTCCTAAACTCCTTCTTGGAGAGGAGCCTGGGTGCAGCTGAGTCCAATCTTAGCCTCAGATTTTGTTAATTGCTTATGTCTAGAGGATTACACAGGTGTAATTGAACCTTTACACTATTTTGTCCACAGGACTAAGGATGGCAAACCTAATCTATTTATATAAATATATTAAATTATTTTAATTGAGAACAATAATTATAAAGATTAGGGGAAAAGAACTTAATCAGAATGATTTGCTACACAGTATGTATAGCTATAACTACTAGTATAATGCACTATTTTTGAAGCAATATTGAAGCAATTATATTAAAACAAGAAAATTGTTAAGGAGAGCTTGATGTAACTCACCCCCCTACTGACACCATGGGCAAACACCTTTTGCTCAGCCTTCAGGAGTAACCTTGAGGGGTGTTCCCTCTCAGGGAAGGTTCTTCATACACCTTGGGGTGGTATCTTAGAAGTCCTCCCTTCTAAGGGACTGGGATTGGCCTTTTGGAGTATAAAGTGATAGATGGTCATTCATATGCATTTTTTAGATTGTGATATCAGATTTAATAAGAAATATTTGTGCTAAAAAAGGTGTTAGGAGATCTTTAGCTTATTTTGCTCACCACTCCTGCCTCTCTGTTCCATGTCAGGGCCAGCACATCCTTGCTGCTCCCAGCCTCAGTCAGGGAGAGTGTCCTGCAATCCCTGTGGCAGGGTCTGATAGTTTGGTCAAGCTGGTCTCAGCATTCTTCATCTCTAATAAGAGCAGACCCTCCTTGCTTGATCTTATCACTGATCAGCAGACACTTCTTGCTCAGACCATCACTGATAAGCTTCCAATACAAATTTCAAGCTGCTGTATCCATGGTTAAGCACAGTTTTCTTACAATATGCTAAATTGGTAAATGCAATCTTTGAGGCAAAATTTCAGATACATTTTCCTTTTTGAATTACCTGTAAGTGAGGGCTTTGTGCATTATGCTTGTAGGTGTTGGTGCCCAAATCCTCTTTACAACAGACTTCATGTTCTTCAAGAGGTAGGTTTTCTTTTGGCTAATAATATCCCAAGGTGTCCCATGATAATTCAACATGCTGCAACCATTTTGTCTGTGTGTTCATTATTTATTGCCACCTCAATTTTTCAGACAAAAATTGTTTTAATAAGGTAAGAGCAGGGAATTTGAGGTATTTGTTTCAAAGTATTGAGAGGAAAATATTTCAGCTGTTATGGCTGACCAAAATTATGACCAGCACTAAATTGCATTTAATGAACTGGCCCTTGATTAATCATTTGAGAAGGAAAAAACCTAACAACATGTTTAAGCTGCTGTATTCAGTAGCTACATTCATTTCTATTACATTTTATTCTTCCATTATTTGGGCGTTGACTGGTTGACAAAAGTACATTTCTCAGAAAGTGCACGTATTTTAACATTTCTTTACCTATTATATATATCAGTTTAACCACACACATTTAGATGCTTTTGAGATAGCTCCTTAACACAACAGCACCAAAGTGAGAGTCCAAGGTATCTGAGCCAAACTGACCTTAGTAATATGGCTCCAAACCCACCAAAGGTGCCTAGGGGAGCTGCACAATATCAAGTGGGGAAGTTCAGTGCAGCACTTGAACTGTCAGCCATGTGCAGTGTTACTAATGATCTCTACTAACCTTTGGAAAGAAAAGTAATAACAAGCAGGAAGAGAGTCCCTGAACTGGAAACTACAGGCATTTAAGTCACACATATCTATGTAATGTATTGTGTGTTATTGCAATTTATTTGCCCTATAACCATGACACAGACTAACCCTATCATGGTATGTGACAAAACTTGATTTTTTAAAGATATAACATTAAAAAAAGTCACTCTAGTTTAATTAACAGATGCTTTCTCGAGATGCATCATAATATTATGAGTTCTCTAATAGGGAATTACTGATGCCTTTCAAGGTCATCTGCTTAATGGGGAGAAACCATATGGCAAGTTATATTTCGCTGCCTGTTTCTGAGAGCATTGGCTAATTGTAAAACCTTAGAAAACCAGAAATAATAATAGAATGATTTACAAACAGCAGAAAACATTATTGTTTGGGAAGTGGCAAATATGACAATTTTCTGTATATGTTGCAAAATAATGGTAAAAGTACCTACTGTTATCTTTTCTTCAGCCTTGATATACTTATAAATTGCTAATAAGTATTTCTGCTTGATGGAGAGAACTATGTTTTGAAGTAGAAAAGATATTCAAGTCAGTAAGACTGGTTTAATATTTTTTCCCTTTAATAGTGTAAGAATAACCATCAGGAACTGCAATAAGATAAAAGGTAAGAGTGGCTTTTTCCAAAATTCTGTTTAAGTGTGGAGTTTTTACAGCTTTTTTCCTTGAAAGAAGAAAAATCAAGGAAAGAGGAGAAAAGTGAGCTCTGGTCATGATTAAAGGTTGTGTTCTTGGTGCTCCTCCAGGCCTGCTTGGTCCTGACTCAGAGACATTGATGCTCTCAAAGTTCTGGTACGATGGTGGCTCTGTGGTTGCACATTCATGAATTGTGTCTGTTGACTCTTTTGTGGAAAAGCCTCTGGAGGATTAGCCTGGGATAATAAAGAAACCTAAGTGACCACTGTTGTTTGCATCCCTTTTTCAAATTAGTCTTTATTGTGGTTTTTTTTCAGGAAAGCATTTGAAAGGGTAAATTTCATTGAAAACACAACATGGAGTGCTATTATCACTGGCATGTTTCATAGCACAGTGCAAGTCACTGCTTCACTCTATGTCAAGACTAGTTAATTGCACAGGATTCCAGAAAAGTAAATTCAAAAGAATCTGCAGTTAGACTCCAAATACAGGAAAAATATCTATCAATGAATACTTGATTAATCTTCCCTGCCCCCATTAGATTTGAGAGACAACAGGTGATCATTTAGCAAATTTCCTGTTTTCTAGTTTAGTTTTACGTCTGAATAAGAGATTCCATTCCCTTTAATTGTAGTAATTATATCATGGGCCACTGAATCTACAGGAAGTCTTTATTAGCAGTAATGGGCTTTTCCAAAGTGATTTCACGCTGATAGAAATAATCATCACTGAGTTGTTTAGTCAAATACAGAGCTGAATACGAGTACTAGCAATGTTAGATTATTTCTGCACCAGAACTCCTGCTGGGATAGAAACTCTCCCAAGAGAAAACGTAGAGGTCAAACCCAGGAAGCATAGAATCTTTTACAGACAAGGGGTGGGGAAAAGGACAGTGGTATTGAACACAGGCAGTAGCTGAAAATAGTACTGACAGCTTTTAAATTTGAAAACAGAGGTAGGCAGGGAGTCAAGTGAGTCCAGGCCAAAAGTCCAGGAACCTGGAGGATGGGAGGTCTGAGCAGGCTGTAGGGGAAAAAAATTTAAAGGATAAAGGAAATTCCCTTTTTGGTGGAGATTTCTGAAGCTTGATTTGTGCACGTAGTCCAATTAGGATCTCAGCTGTATTTGGGGCATGTGAGACCCCCTGTGCACAAATGAATCCTGTAGTAATGAACTTCATTATTATGAGCCACTAAAATTTTACATAGGAAATGAGGACAAACACATCCTTATGGCCCTGTTCAAATATTAGCCGAAAATAACTCCCAGTACATCTTTATTTCCTCATTAGTAATTTTATTTAAAATTGTCCCCTGCATATGATACAATGAACATCAAGAAGAACAAGGAAAATTATGGAGTTTAAAATACCATTTTTAAAGTGCTGTGCATATATATTCTATTATGTTAATCTTTTCTTATAGTCATGTTTCATTATTGCATATTAAAATAATTATAAAAATGTGTCCTCTGTGAAAGAGATACTCCCATGTGGTAACTCAGACATACTTCCCTTTCCATTATAAATTGATAATTGTAGTTTAAAATTATAAGTGGTAACCTTTGAATTGATCTAATGTAGTAAATTACTATTTTTACTTAATTATGATCTACTTATGGTTTTCTTCCTTGGATGATGAAACATTTTGGTCATTGACACCAGATTGCCTGAAAGAGTTGTCCTTTTTGTGAGGACTAGAGCATAATTTGCATAGAGTAAGATGAAACCTCAGACTCGTCTACCTTTTACAGAGGAATATTCTGTTTTATAGTTTATGGACAAATCATAGGCATAAAAATCCAGATTGATAAAGGGATTTGCACATAATAACCTTAGCACTGCTATATCACTATTGCTTTGGCAATGGACTTTACAGTCCTGCACCAAAGGCATAAGTTTTCTTTCCAGATTTTGAAAGTGTAACCCTCTTTTGGCTCATGTATCTTCACACAATTTTCTCCACATCTGCACGTTTAAATTAAAAACCAGCTCAGGTCAAGTATAATTACTGGAAGACCTTGGTTTCTCCGGGGTAGCAGAGTGCAAAACTCAGCTACAATGATTAACTCTTAATGTAAATTTTGGTGACACCCTCAGCCCCAGCTGAGCTGCTGCTGGCAGTTAAAGCTAATTAGCCATTCCTTGGCAGCATGAACACTTGCAGACAATAATGACTTGATTTTTATACTCCTATGGTGAAAGAACTGCTGCTGTCTTGTGAGAAGAGGAGCACAGATCTATGTGGCAGTGTAGTAAAACATTGCATAGGATTTCCTGACACCTCTTGTGTGCAAAGATGAACTCCTTGATGGGCAGGATGCAAAGTCTGAAAATTACAGGGATTTGGACTCTGGTGAGTTTGTGTAACCTCTTCCTCAAGACAATGGCATCTCTGGGAATGTGCCACAGTATAACTTCTAGCACAATAAACCTTTCCAGGGAAGGTTTAAGGTCTCAACTGTTGGGAAGGAATTCTGTGAAATGGTCCTTGCAGTTCAGTTGTGCCTCAGCTCCATTATGGGCAGCAAAGCACCTTGGATCTTGTACAGATTTGCTGAACTCAGGTTATGGAAGAAACTGATACTTGAGTACTAAGCATGCTGTTTGCCTGAGCAATTTTTCCCATTGCGTAAAACCCCAGCTTCAGCAGAGCAGTGCAGTCTCTGCTTACAATATTTTATCATGTCCTCAAACGTGTGCCAGGAAGCACTGCTGTTGAAAGGAAAATCTGTCTTTGCCCTCTCTTTCATCATTTGTGGTCACTTACCCATCCAAGGAGAGGTTTCTAAGGGAATCACCAGCAGTTCTTGCCAGAGATTCCAGGCATTCAAGTGATGATTCAGATGACATTTGTGTGATCACACTGAAAAGAGCCAAATCTGTATGGCAAGTGACAACTTTCAGTGCTGGAAGGGAGAATTTTATAGCAGGATGAGTGAGCCAATCCATGGGGATGTGCTCCATGCAGTGACTCAGGATTTTACACTTTGGAAATATTGCACTACCCACATATGGTACATTGCACTACATATAGCTTTGGAAGGATGAAAACATTTATCCTGTCTACACTAAAATATTTTGTCATTTGAAGGATACCACTGACATTTTTTTCACAGTAAAGAAATCTCTGTACTATTTGAAATCTATCTTGTGATCACATACTGCCCAACTGGCCTGATTATTAGGATGCTAGTGCATGAATATATTGGATTATTGAAGAAATGGTTTAGTGCTAGACCTGTTAATGTGGGAAACCATCAGTCATCTCAGAAATCCCACAGAGCACTGAAATTGTGAATGCATATTAAAAATCTGTTTGTTTGTGTGTGGTTTCTTTGTGGGTTGGTGGTTTTTTTTGGTTTGGGTTTGGTTTGGGGTTTCATTGTTTGTTTTGGTGGGGGTTTTGTTTGTTTGTTTGTTTGTTGGTTTTGTTTGGGTTTTTTAGTTGTTTTTTTCTTAATTAAGAAAATAAAGAACAAAGTAAAACAGGTTTAGAAGCTAACTGGGGTGTAGGAAAAGCCAGTCTGAGCTTTCAGAGTTATACAGGATAGTTGAGGTCCTAGGGCTGCCATGAAAAGTGGTAGCACACAGGTAAATCAGTGTGCATTGATTGCACAGAATTATTGACATCTCCCATGGGCCCTTATATTTGACAATAATTTACATGAGCTGCGTATTTGGGATTATGTCTGGGGTAAAGTGCTTGAATTATGCAATCCTGAAATTTCAAATCCTGCAGGAGTTGGAACCCCCTCTGCCCAAGAGTGATTTATCAGCAGAGATTTATCATTTTGCACATATTCCAGCAAAGAAAAATGGCAGGCACTCTAGAAACACTTACGCTAGGTGGGACAGATGGTTTGTTTATCTCACCTGCATAATCTACTTGTCTCTAGAAAAGCTGCCATATTCACTAAAGGGTCCACTGATTCCCTTCCCGCCTCATCCCCCTTTTCATCCTATCCCCTTGAGGGGAAGATATATTTTCTCCTTAAAACAGCAAGTCTAGGCCTTATACCTGCTACATGAGCAAGAGATAAAGTCCTTTTTGTCCCATATTTTACAGAGTAGTGTGAGGATAGGTGATTTTACATTGGCTATACCAATAAAATATGAACATTTTTTCAGTTTTTACATCTGTACATCATAATCAC
The DNA here is from genome assembly GCA_008694505.1 of Cyanoderma ruficeps. Taxonomy (NCBI): domain Eukaryota; kingdom Metazoa; phylum Chordata; class Aves; order Passeriformes; family Timaliidae; genus Cyanoderma; species Cyanoderma ruficeps. Next base: position 17,740,999 of record VZDJ01000346.1, read on the forward strand.
TTACACAACACTTCCTCTAATGGCTCATGAAAATGTAGTTTCATTATGAGTAACATTATGTTTGTTTTCTGTCTTAGAAACACTAAACTCCAGGGAAATGAGGTGGCTTTCCCAAAGTTCCAGCCTACATGGAATGTCACAAAGTTTCCCTGTGCCATACCCTACCTACCGGTGTGGGCCTGATGCTTTCATCTTGTTCTTTCTTTTCTATCCTTTCTCTTACTCCAGGGAATAATTAACTTTTCACTGAGTGAAGTACGTGCTTTTCACTAAGACACAAAGTTTAAAAACATCACAGAGAAGTCACAGCTCTACATGAAATCACAGCTCTGGTGACCCAAGTGTAATGAAAAGGCACTAGCGTTAATAGGATTGAGAGGTTTTCAAGAAACAAGGTTTGGAGAAATTGGCTGGAAACATTGATTCTGAGAACAAAATCACTCTTTGTAAGGGCAGCATTTCTTTTCGTATCATAAAACGTCTGACTAGAGGGCTATTTGTAGACAAGTATCTACAACATTGCATGTGCAGTACAGGGCATGTGAAACCATGATCTGTGCAAACTCTCCATTGCTGTTAGATCTGCAGTCAGTCCTGGTTATTTCTTAAGGCAGGAGACAGCAAAAGCATTGCTCTTCCTCAGGTTTTTTTCCACCATAATTCTTTTCTTTTTTCAATTTTTTTTTTCTTTTTTTTTTTGCCTGGAAGCTCACAATACCCACCTTGTACAATACTTTTTGGGGCTAAAATGGACCACTTGGTTCAGAATAATCTCAGAACTCTTGTAACACTGTACACAGCTTAGTGCACATATAAAAGAAGCTCTCTAAACTTACAGTTTAGGTTATGTGTTACTTTAGGAAATAGGACTCCAGTTGCTACAAAAAACTGATCTTAATTAAAATAATTACAATCCAAACTCTAAGTATAACCATATCACTTTTTCTAGCAGGATTACCACTTAAGATCTGCCAGAATTCTTTATCAAGAGATGAGAGATAAAATATTTTTTTGTGATTCTGTATCAAATATACCACAAATTTTTATTTTCAGAGGCTGAAACAAGAAAAATATTGTTCAGTAAACATTAAATCAAACATTCACAGAAAATGAACTAGTTAATGTGCCATAAAAAGATACATACAGCTCCATAAAAAGTGGAGGTGTCCGACACCAGTGATTCCCATTCCCTGTGTTATGGAAGGATGCATGAAAACCCAAAACTGCTTATTTTGGGAGTGTCTTTGAAGAAAAAAAATCCTGTCTTGGAAAAGAAGAATTTATTCCTAAAGAAAAGATGGGTTTTAGAAATAGAAGAAACCTTCAAGGCTTCAAGACCTGAAAAAAAAAAAAAAAAAAANAAAAAAAAAAAAAAAAAAGCCATTTCAGAGGAGCTAGGTCGCCTGAGACAGATTGAAAATGTTGAATGGTGTGGGTGTTCGGTTCTGGTTTCCAGCTAGCTCTTTCACCGAACTCACATTTCAGGGCACAGCTCAGTACTTTTCCAATTTTGTGGGTCTTGGCCTCAGGCAGAAGCATAGCTTTGGTGTGGAAGAAGGGAGGACTTCACGTGGGTTTCAACTGGGTTTTATTTTACCCAGTGGGTGGCCCACATAGAAGTGAGTTTTTTCCCTTTGGGACTCAGTTTAAGTACAGGGGTGTGGAAAGGGCAGGGGACAATCTAGAACCAATCCCAGAAAGGGGGGGAGTGACCCAGGACAAAAGGATAATCAGCAATACAATTCTATACATTAAAAAAGGGAGGGAAGAAACGAGGCCCTGCTGAATCACACGACCTTCCCACTAGAATCTTCCAAGCTTCAGGGCGGGATTGCAAAGTAATGGAGACAGGACCCATAACTATGGAAAAACCAAAGGGGTTTGAACATGGGGGTACAGGGACAAACCATTATAAAACAAGGAACTAAAGCATGCAGAAATTTGGTAAAGCCAAAATGCACCACAATAGAATGGGTGAGTAATTCTTCAGGAAAATCTGCCCTTAGTCTGAGAGTTGCTGAGGAGGAAAAAAAGCCAGTCCTCAGCCAGGACACAGATCCCAGGGGAAGGGCTGAGAGGCTCTTTCTCATTGGTGAAGGGGTTAAAGGGTGGTGGGGTTGAAGTTGGGAACGTTCAGCCAGAGTAGGAGGACTATGAAGATATCAAGGTGGACAAATTGAAATGGTAATTGTGTAGCTTAAGGAAAGGGCTATAAAAATACTGAAAGGAAGCCAATGATAATTTAAGAGTTGGATATGGTTTGAAGATAAAAAGATAGCGGAACATTCCCTGGAAGACAAAAGAAGCTGTGGTGGGAAGCTGAAAGTCTGGGGTGGGATCCCCTGGGTTCTCTTCTCTAGGCCCTGTCATCCTAATTCCATTTGATAAATGCAATGAATTCTATCTTAAAAGCAGATAATGCATATATCATAGCATTTAATTTTTATCTTTACTATGACCTATCTAATTGCATGTTATAAATTCCTTTTTCTAACAGTTGGGAACCTTCAAGCTTTTATTTCTTCTGATTTCTAATTTCTGGCTGCCGGTTCTCTACTAGTCTTTATGTCATTGTTCCTAAAATGACAGGGCTTTTATTACAAGTAGGTTTTTTCAGCCAATGTGTGTGGGGGTTGTGTTAATGGGGTTATTTGGTTAACTGGGCTTTTCATTTACAAGGGCAAACTTCTTGAGCTCTTTAGCTGCCATTTGGTGTCCAAGCTGTATACTGCTTATATCCCTAAAGTTCCTGCTTCTAATTTGTTTTTCACTAAATCTCTCTCAAAGTAAGTGGATGATGGTTTAGGACACTGAAGTGCTGGTGGATGTCCAGCGAAGGGTAACAAGGCACATGAAAGGTTTAGAAAATGTGTCTTATGGCTGAGGGAGCTGGGTTTGAAAAGTCTTGAGAAAAGGAGGCTCAGGGGGAACCTCATCACTCTCCACAACCATCTGAAAGGAGATTTAAGTGAGATGGGAGGCAGTCACTACTGCTGTGCCTGCAGTGAGAGGACATGGGGAAATGGTCTTAAGGCAAGACGGGAGATTCAGATTAGATGTTATAAAAGAAATGTTCATTCATAGGGTGGTCAGGCACTGGAATGGGCTGCCCAGGGACATGGTGGAGTGACCATCCCTGGAGGTATGCAAGAGGAATCTGGATCTGGTTCTGGGTCATGTGGTTTATTAGTTAGGGGTTTTAGTGGTGCTGCTGGGCTGATTGGACTGGATGATCTGAAAGGTCTCTTCCAACCTTGATGGTTCTATACCTCTAGTCTCCTAAAGGTGATGTCTTCAGCAGTTTAGTTTTGTTAGTAGTCCCTTATGTGTGACTAAAATAGCTCTGCCATTCATTCTAGGGTTGCATCTCCTTTCCATAGCAGTGACCCACCACCTCACTGCCATCCACTGATAAAAAAATTGTACATACTTCCTCATCTTCAACTCTTTCTAAATTATGCATTTTGTGGTACTTAATTTGATTCAGTCCATATCCATGATTCTTACTCTTAACCAGCTTTTCGTGTGTTGTTTGTCATGACTCTTTATACAAAATTTTGAGGTTGCACCAGCATATTTTATAAAAGATTCCTAATTGGCATTTTTCTGAAATATTAATTCATTCTGTAATTAAGCAAACTTGTAGCTGAATTCAAAATATGTTCATTTCAGATTACATTTTCTGGGTTTCAAAACTGTCTCTTACTCTTTCTCAGCTCTTTCCTCCACAATCCTCAGTTACTATGGCCATTAGTAATTTCTCATTAAAAGCAGCTTACTGACAACCATGTAGATAAGGAATGTTCAGTGTTGTGCCAGTATGTGTCTACATCTGACTGAAAAACTGTGAAATTTCTCAATTTTTTGCTGAATAAAACTGTTCAGCCATGCTTCTAAAAACATTTCTCATCAACACAATGGTCGGGGAGCTGCAAATATGACAGGACACAGTTTCTTTCCACGAGAGCTCACATAAAGAGGGAGGATCAAGACTTGATGTACACACCGAAAAGGTTAATAATGAAGCCAAGAGTTGAACTCTTAAATCCCTGCTGAGTGGTCTTTCTTCTCAAGTTTGTTGTGCATCAGGGGAAATATTAGTCACACCTGTGCCGAGATATTGAAACATCTGGCCCAAACGAGGCATCTCTGATTCCAAGTTCTTTTACCACTCCACTCCTAAACTGACTTCTTCAATAGGACTTGGGGTTTTTTGACATTTGATCCTCCCTTCTTCTTTCTCTTGGCATTGCTTCAGTCACAGTACCTTGTAAATTAGTTCAGTGCTGGATTTACCAAGCTTTTAAGCTGTGCTGGGAAACATTCCCTATAGACTTCTTATGCTTCAACAACACTCTTTCCCATTTTTTTATATCTCTTCTTCCATCAAAATCTCCATGAAAACGTTTTTTGTAAAGGGTCTTTGTTTTGTCTGCTAAATCCCATCATATAAATTTAACTCTACAATGCAACTAATTCAAAACCAACAGACATCTTGTGAAAGTAGACAAAAAGAAAAAAATCCTACACTGACTGCACTGAGCATTGCCAAGCCAAGAAGCATATGTTTCTCCTCCAATTAATAACATTATATGTCTAAACTTTTTTCAAAGGAATTAGACCAATAAAACACAAGAACTTAAACTCATAAGCGGTCTCCTTTCCTGACTGTATTTTAAGAAAAAAGTAGGATGTCATTCTGTTGTTATTAAAAAATTCTGAATAAAAAAATTAGAAAGGAAAATGTGCACTGAACATCTGGCTTTCAGTGAGGTCTTGCTGTCTCCTATTTTTTCCAGCTGTGTTGGCTCTTTACTTTGATGGGTCCTCACTCAAGCATCCCTGAAGATCATTTTCCTACTGATTGGATGTCCCTTGGCTGTCTTCCCATTTTGAGAAGAGAAAGTAGGAGCGGATACCACACATGAACTTGGCTTAAATGGGACTAAACTGTCCCCTCCACTTTCAGGCACAGCTGGAATGAAGAACTTGAAAGCATAAATAAAACTCACAAAGGGCAAACAAGAAGTCCCAGTCAGGCAGCTATGTCTACTTATTCTGGAGAAACAGAGCTGAGTACCCTCACCTATTCTTTCAAGCTCTGCACTCTGCTGACCAGGACCAGCCAGGAGGAAATGGAGCCAGGTTAAAGATTCATCAATAAGCACACTAACAAATGTTGTCTGCTGAGCAAGGGGCTGGAAAGGAACTGTTTGGGGTTTTTTTTAAACTGTTGAGTGCTATCTTACTTCCCTCATTTATGCTTATATAAATGACATCATGCTGTCCTCAAAATTTCTACTCAGTTCAGAGTACTTCCTTTTAGTCCCTCACTTATGGCTGACAGCACTTTCTAAAGTCTCAGGAAAGTTTCTCTTAAAAGGATAGGACTGAATTTAAAAATGTCAGTTACCCACGGGTGGAAATATCTGTTGTGATAAGTGTTCCCATAACTTTAGCTGGGATTTCCTATGCATAAATATGCATTCTACAGCACATGTGGACATGACACATTTGGGAAGGGCTGTATAAAAAAGGTATTGCTGACCTGGGGCTGTGTAGTCAGACTTCAGTGGAGTCTTTTGGGTTTATGTTACATGTTCAAGTTATCAGTCTTCTACATGTGCAGCAGGGTAGAAAAAAGGCACAGATCCTTTCATTACAAATATGATTTTACTTGAATTACAGGTGGAAAATAACACACATTTGGAAAATGTATACATATGGCAACTGTATTTAGTCTCCTTTATTCTGACTTCTGCAACAAAGATCAAAAAATTTAGTTTCCTACATTGTAATTTGGGTTTGACCTACAGTGTGTCTTCTAAGAATAGCAGCTTGTCTTGTTATGAACAGACAGATGACGTACAATCAGTTTGTAAGCTGTTCCTATGGTTATTCTTGTTAAAAATATTCCTCTACTTCTAAAACTGCATCTGTTGCATTAAATCTTATGGTAATTGTCTTTTGTTCCTACTAGTGGAGCTTATGCTGGAGACCAAGAGACAGAAAATGCTTTCTGACTGTTTCAGAGGATGACAGCAATGTCCTTAGCCTGAGCAGTGCCCTGGGAAGGATATGTGTAATACAATATACTCCTCCTGAATCTAGGGCTTCTTGTAGGGATGACCTTATGGTCTGCCCTTGGAAAAATAGCCTGGATAACAGTGGCTGTCAAGGCAGAAGGGCTTGTAGATGTGACAGGTGAATGGACACCCACAACTGTCCAAGCTGGTTTGGTGGATTGACCCTGGCTCGACACCCAACGCCCACTGAAGCTGCTCTATCTTCCCTCCCCTCCACTGAACAGGGAGGAGGAAATACAACAAAAGGCTCAGGAGCTGACATGAGGGCAGGGACAGATCACACAGAAATTATCATCATGGGCAAAACAGACTTGACTTCGGGAATTTAACTGATTTTTTTGCCAAGCAAATCAGAGTAAAGATATTGAAAAAGTAAAATCAAATCCTAAAGACTTTCTCCCCACCCCTCCCTTCTTCCCAAGCTCCACTTTGCTCATGATTTTCTCTTATCTTTTCTCCAGTGTTGCAGGGGGATGGGCACTGGGGACAATGGTCTATTTATCACATATTGTCTCTGCAGCTCTTTCCTCCCCAGTGGAAAGACTTGTAATTTCTTTCCTTGTTCCAGTCTGGAATCTCCCCCATGGGAGACAGGTCTTCACAAACTTCTCCAGTATGAGTCCTTTCCATGGGCAGCAGCTCTCCACAAATGCTCCAGCATGGGTACCCCCACAGGGTCACAAGTCCTGGAAGCACACTGCTCCATCATCACTCCTTTCTCCACTGCACCACAGCTCCTGCCAGGAGCCTGATTCAGGTTTCCAGTGGATCAGAGTGTCCTTTGGGCATCCACCTGCAGTGTGAGTTCTTCATGGGATGCAGGTGGATCTCTGCTCCCCTGTGGACCTTTATGGGCTGCACCGAGGGCTGCAGGGGAATCTCTGCTACAGTACGTGGAGCACCTCCTGCCCCTCCTTCCTCACTGACCTGGATGTCTGCAGAGCTGCTCCTCTCACATGTTCTCCACTCTTTGGCTGCAATTGTGCAGGGGTTTTTCCCCCTTCTTAAATATCTTATCCCAGAGGTGCCACCACTACTGCTGATGGGCTTGGCCTTGGCAGAGCCATCTTGGAGCCAGCTGGCATGTGCTCCATTGGGACACGTGTGAAACTTCTAGCAGCTCCTCATGAAAGTCTCCCCTGTAGACCCCTGTTACCAAAATGTTAACTTGCACACCCAATAGTGCTCAAGAGCAAGCTGATTGTCTGGTGTACAAAATATTAACCAGGAAAATACAAAGAGGTGGGGTTTTTTGGTTTGGTTTCTTGTTAAACAAAGGAGAAGTCAGTGCAAAAAGAAATAAGGATGAAATTTTTTTTGGTATGGAGACTATTCTCATAAAGGAAACAGCAGCAGTTGGTTTCACACTGCCATGGGGTAGCACTTGCACAGTGCTGCCCTGCCCAGACACAGCACTCTCCCGTGAGACACTGCAAGGACTCTGTACCAAGGTATGGGGTGGTGGGATGGGACTGCACGTGGGGACGCACGTGCATGACCTCTTGGGGCTCTCCTGCCAGGATGTGGGGTCGATGTGGGCACACAGAGCAGGAGCACTCACGCCTCTTGCTGCTCCATGGCCAGAGGAGTGTGCAGAGGTGGGTGTGTGTCTGTGCTATCAATTACTGCTCATTACATGAGCAGTGTGCAGGTGGTTAACAGCCAGGGTTAACCATGCAGTGCTGTGATTTCTCTCTTGAGTCTTAATCCATATTTCTCTCAAATGGTTGCTGCTTTCTGCCATTACTATATCAATAGTTTATTTTGATCATGAGCTGCTTTTAAAACCCTTCCTTCAAATAGCAAGTGACAGGACCATAGGAAATTACCTCAAGTTGCACCAGGGGAATTTTAGTTTGGATATTAGGAAAAAAAATTCTTTGCTGAATGAGTGATCAGGCATTAGAATAGGCTGCCCAGGGAAGTGATGGAGTCACCAGATATGTAGATGTGGCACTTAGGGACATGGTTTACTGGAGCAGTGCTAAGTTTATGGTTGGACTTGGTGATTTTAGAGGTCTTTTCCAATATAAAGGATTCTATGAATCTGTGATTCTACAAATTAAAAATCAAGATTGAAAAGAGCTAACCTACCTGCACAAAAGGTGGATATCACACAGGTGACAGACATCAGATGACTCTAAATAAATTTGGAGATTCTGAAGTGTTTAGTGAGGTAATGCAATGATTATAAACCTGTCATTCCCCTCTAATGTTTATTTGCATTGAATGCATCATGTAGGAAGGAAAGCTTTCACCCAGCACTGTTGCCTTATTTTTCTGCAATTTTACATTTTAATAATTTGATTGAATGAATGTGAAAAAAGAAACAGAATAAAGAAAAAATATAAGGTAAGCAGAGCTGTGATCAAGCAAGGACTCTTTCCCTTCTGTGACAGCCTGTATGAATAAAGTGCATACTCAGTGTGAGCAATACTCTGCTGTTGTTATTAGAGCAACCCCACCCCCCTTCCCCTGCCAGACTGTGAATGAATCCTATGACATGGCTGGAGGGATATGGATTGCGTTTTTAAACCTCACAAGTGTTTCCTGGACTGGATGACAGGCTGGAGTCCTGCAGTGATAGGGGAAGCCAGGGCAGCTTCCTTGGCCAGCAGGGACTCTGAACTTTTCTTGCCTTTTTACTATAGGAAAGGGCAAGATTAGAAAGGGCAAATTTGAAACAGAGGAAGTAAAGATGTTTCAAAACCCATGCACAACATGTCTAAAGCAGGCCAACAAATGCTGTTTTCTAGTAAACAGCCTTTGGAGGGCTGATAAACATTTGCAGCCTGCCTAGGGAAGGTCTGTTCAGAAATACACCATCAGAGAGTCTGTGATGGCTTTTACATACAGCAATATAGCTGAGAAATGAACTCTAACATGTTAATGTCAAACTAAAATAATGAGTTTTAAAACCCAAATCAGCTGAAAACAGAGTTCAGCCTGATTATGGACCAAGAACAAAGCAGAATTATTTCAAATCTGACAAAACAAAAATGAGGGATAAATGCTGTTTCTTCATTCCACATGAATTAGCTGTATATTTTATTTTCATGTTGGGTGATGCAAATTAGTGATGGTAAAACTTCATCATATTTGACATTTATTGTGTCATAATTATCGCAAAATTTGGATGTAATTCCATATCCCATTATCTTGGATTTGCACTGGATAACACTTTTCTGGTTTTGCAATTTTGGCTTTAGATGAGCTGGAAAAAATGTATAAAGATATCCTTGAAAATGTGGTCAAAGAAATCTGATTTCTTGTTTCTTACATGAAGAAACTGCTTTAAGTCAACACTTCTTCCAAGAGAGAAAATTGCTTGTCAATTATCCTAAAATTATTCTAGTGTTACCCATTTGTTTTTAAAAGATGCCAGTCTATTAAAGATGACTGTTACAAAGTCACTTCTAAAATTCATGATTTACGCTATAGAAAGCAACTCAGAAACTCAACAAACTTAGCTGTACCATTACCTCCTTTCTGTCCTCCCCAAAGATCCAAAGGAAGTAGTTACGATTTTTGCCTGACACTTGCGTAGATGCTTTTCTACCTCATTTGGCTTTATGAGTTTGTAGTAGCTCTGGAAGAGGATGTGTCCTCTCAAAGTACCAGTTGCACATCAAAGGATTTGGATAACAGCCTGGGAAAGTGAAAAGCTTGGACATATGGATATGCTGACATTATTTGTGCGCAAATGTTGGAAGATGCCACAGGCTCCTTTTGAGGACATGGGCAAGAATCTCCCCTTTGCAGTAAAAAGGTGAAGAAATAAAAGAACAAGAAGGCAGATCCCTGCTTTGTAGGCACCACATGGTTTATGCACCACCTCATCCTGCTGTTGCTGTTTTTGGTTTCCTGTCCATAGGTAACACTGTGCATCAAACTGTGTCCTGCTCTGCAACAGATGGTCAGGTCCCACAGAGGGATTTGGGCTTGCAACCAATAATGACATTTCAGAGCAGCAGCAGGAGCAGCAGTGTGTGTGGTGTATTGTTAGATGCAGTGTAATATGGAGGAGTTGTTTGTTATAAACTGAGGTCTCTGGTGCTTTTTTTCAGTGCTTGTCCAGGAGGGAAGGTTAAAGATCTCACGTGTTCCCTGCCTACCCTGTGTCTCCACAGTGTAAGAAAAGATTCATCTAGTCAGTGCTTCTTTTATCAAGAGAGGAGCCCTGTTGGGCCAGTGTTATCTCTTGTTCTACGAAATGACCAGTTTGGCTGAGGTTTTGTTTGTATAGTACACAGTGCAAGCTAGTTAGCAAATACAACTCTTGATTTTTCCCTCCTGAAAATCCAAGTGAAAATCACCTGAATCAGCTTTGCATGATGTGTGTTACACTGTTTCTTCACTTGGCTTCAAGACTTTTGGGTGAGACTTGGGTGAGGGAATATGCCTTGAGGAGTCAAATCTGGCCAAAGGGTGGGTGGCAGAAGTTTATGTACTCATATTATGCTTTAGTTCACCAGCCAGTGCCCTGGGGTGAGTGAAAAGACTTTGGATAATGCTCTGAGGTCACCTGTGCATGGACTGGATGTTTATGGACTGGATGGACTCCAATGTTTATGTGCGTCCAGCTGGTTAGTGAGTTGTACACACAATATTACAGTTTGGATGTTTCCTTGCAGAGGGTGCTCCGCCCTCTCTCTAGCTCTGCTAGGACAAAAACTTGGTGAGAACATGGGAAAGTATTATGCACAATGAAGGGAAGGAAAAGAGGAGCCAGTGAAAAGGAAAGTCACTAATTGATATTTTGGCATGTAACAAAGATTTTCATAGATTTCACATCTGTACAAAACATTAACTTCATTAATCCCTCTGAACTGTGTCCTCTATTGTTCTCATCCGTAACTAAAACCTTTGCCTTTAGGAATTAGTCCAAAAGATCACAAGATTATTGTTCCATTATAGACTACAGATTGTATGTGTAGATTTATATGTTAAAAATGCCAAATTAATTGATGTGTTATTATTTTTAAATCTCAAATTGGGTGTTTAGTCTGTGGCTTTGGATAGCATCATGAGATCTCTAAACACAAAAGGGAGTGCTTTGGAATGCAAAGTGCCTGAATACTGACGTCAGACTATCATTTTTGATGGTTTCAGGTTGCAAATCAATATATCTTTTTGAAATGACCTGCATTTGAAAAAGATGCATTATAAACTTTAATTTGCTTTAAATAAGTAACTGTAACTGAGAGAAAATGGCAATTTCATTACTGAATTTTCACCAAGTCCATAATGTTGGTACTGAAATGGTAAATTTCAGTAAAGATAACCTTTTTAATGGCTATGTTACATTAGAGAGATTAATGTACTGAAAGCAAACAATGACATTGTAATTTCTTATCGTATCTTTTTAGGGTATTTGGGAGAAAGACCTCAATCATTTTGTTCTCCTTGTAAACATAGTGACTACTTAGATAACAGTCCTAGTTCTGACATTCCTTAGCAACGTAGTGTGAAAACACAAACATGCTGCTTTACCACTTGTCTCACCTCAACTGTGTTGCAAGTGCATTTGGAGGAAATGTTCTCAGATAATCATGGACATGCAAAAGGGGACATGCAAAAGTCCACATCTGGCCATGAGGCACATACAGCTGCAATCTACCCTATTGGCATCATAATTGCAAATTCTGACAGGCTTTGGGCAGCGTGGGAGCTGCTCGCCCAAAAGAGTGGGCTCATTGTGTGGCATGTGATAAGGAAGTGATATTTTGGTAGAAAGGTGGGCAAAATTCAGTTTTATTTTTATGAATAGCTCCATTCCATTTTTCACAAGAGGCAGTCTTGAGGGTGATGAAAAGGTGTTTTGTTGTAAGTTCAAGGGGAATGACTGCCCTGTGAATGTAAGAAGCTAAAATTGAGGGATTAGAGTACACATTACACTTGATTCATTTATGGAGCAGAAGTCAAGGAATGAAAAGTCTGCTGGGGGTCAGATGGAAATCTGTACATTTTCTAATGATGACCTACTTTCCTCTAATTCTTTTAAGGGAAAAATGACATCCACTCAAGGCAATATGTATCAGGTTTTTTCCTCTAGAAAAGAAGAAATTACATAATTCACACCAAGTAGGTGTGTTCAAAATTCTTTTTAGAATACAAATCTTAAATAGTACACAGATATGTTTAAAATACATAAATTTAGACATAGTTTTCATTGCAAAAACAGGGTAAATACTTGGCATGCATTGAGATCTATATTGTTTCAGCTATATCGCTAGCACCATTTGTTCCTGTGGCATATTGGCAAAAACCCAATCATTAATCTACTTTTCTAAATCATATTTATTTCTTTTGCTTCTGATATGTAATGAGTCTGTGGCTACAATAATGAAACCAAGATGCATTTCTTTGTTTCATTTGTCTTTATTTCACATGTTGTAATGGTACTATTTTGACTTTTAATAAATCAGTTTTTGTTATTTTTAAAAAACGTTTTCCTCTTATCTGATGTCAGCATTGATTAGTCTTTACTGTGTTCAAGAATACTTTTTCTTATTACTTCCTTCAGGTCTGAATGATAAATATGCAAAATTATGACCTTAAGTAGCATCTAATGCATGAGACTGGGAACCAAGACAATATTTCTCTCTCTCTTATTGTACTAGGATTATTCTTCATGTAAGGCTGGAAGGCATAATCAGTGTTTGCAAAGTAACTCATGATCCTTTGATGAAAAGCATTATATACAATAACTGTGAAGCATTTTAAACGGAAGGAATAAGAGCTGGCAAGTTCAGTGGGGCAGGACAAAACTGGAGCACCAAAATGCATCAGTAAAGTTATGACAGTCTGCTGGGTTTTTTAGTTTATTTTGTTTTAAAACTGAACTTTGCAGTGGAAAGGGACATCTGAATGAAGTTGTTGTCTTCACCCTTCCCAGAGGGGCAAGCTCTCCCCCTCATGACCCCCATATGCTATGGTCCCTTTCCTGGGGCAGGAGCAGCCACCTCTGGACTCTCTGCCTTGAGAGAACATGAATTCCTATTGCCTGTGCTCAGGACAGTATTTCAGTACCCAAGGGCCAACTTCTGTCCTCTGACATGAGTAAAAAGTGGATAATGGAGAATGTAGTAGTGGAAAGTCCTTTTCACTCTTGTCTTTGACCTCTCTGCCCCAGGAAAATGTCATCACTGCCACAATTGCTGATTTTGCTCTTCAGTCAGAACTGTAAACTCAAAAGATCTACTGCTAAATAAGTATATAAGTATTTATCTTATTTTGCAGTCTCAACCATATTCACATGACTTCTTATTCTGCCTCAGTCCTGCATGCTGACCTTTACCAGCACATCAGTCTGGTGCCACTGTGAATTTCTGCACGTGGATACTGGTAGGGAACAGGTAATTGTTGTACTGCCACATTTTGAGTCGTCATCTGGATCACTTCCTGAAAGACCTTGAGCAGAGAACATGGACAGGTTTAACAAAGGTTATTGTCCTTTTTCTTTCTTGTGCTCAAGAGATTAAGAACTCATTGTAGGGTTTATAGAAGGAACTGGCTGTATTAAACCGTTGATAAGTTAAAGAGTGTCTAGTAATTCAGGAAGACACAGACTTGATTTTTTAGAAGGTATACTTGTCCATAATTTTAATTTTACAGTTCTGTTAATGCAAATCTTGACTTGAGATGCACTACTTTCAGCAATACAGGATTAATCTCAATTTTTGTTACCCACAAAGTGCCTTTCCACATCTGGCTTGTCTCTGGTGAGGTTTGTGCCGTCCATTTAGGGACAGCACTCTCTTAGGAAAGATTTCTTCTGACCTACTGTAGTGTCTGCTTTAGCATTATAGACTCAAATAAGACTTTGTGTTGAAAAGAACTTTTGAAGTTAATGTAGTCCATCAATCTGCAAGGAGCAGGGAAATCTTCAACAACATTAGATTGCTCAGAGCCCTGTCCTGCCTGACCATGGATGTTTCCAGGGGTGGGGCATCTACCACCTCTCTGGGAAACCTGTTGCAGTGTTTCACCATTCTCACAGTTAAAAACTTTGTCCTTATATCAAGCCTTAATAGGCCTTCTTTAAGTTTAAAACAAGTATCCCTTACTTAGGATTGGGTATTATGGGTATTAAAATAAAATCCATCTGGCACAGTAATGCAAATATAACAATCAATCTTTGATCAGACAAATCTCGCTGTTAATGTTTAACAATTGCTCTTTTAGTTGATTACAATTGCTCATATTGCAGGGAAAGCTGCATAGCATGGAAATGTACTCATCTATCCAGCATCTATAAATACACACTTTATGGGCATTTCCTGTACACACAAAAGACTGTAAATGTCAAAGAGAACATGAACATGTTGGAGGACTAATAAGAAAATTAATTGCTGTATACAAATATTCAGATAAAGGACATCTAACCCAAGATCTGCAGAGGTTATTTCAGCTGCTTATGTTACTTGGTAGTATTTCATTGTTTCCCATAGCATTTTCCTGGAGAAACTGGCTGCTCACAGCTTGGATGGGTGCACTGTTTTCTGGGTAAAAACCTGTCTGGATGGCCCAGCCCAGAGAGTGGTGATGAATGGAGTTAAATCCAGTTGGCTACTGGTCACAAGTGGTGTTCTCCAGGTCTCCCCAAGCTGATCAGCTGGAGGCTAGAAAGGTTCCATGGAGGAATCTGGACAGTCTGGATTAATGGGCTGAGGTCAATTTTATGGGGCTAATTCCAGCTCCTGCAATTGGGTCACAATAACCCCATGGAATCATACAATGGTTTGGGTTGAAAGGGACCCTAAAATCATCTATTTTCAACAACCCTGCCATGGGCAGGGGCACCTTCCACTACACCAGATTGCTCAGACTCCCATCCAATCTGGCTTGAACATTTCCAGGGATGGGGCATTCACAACCTCCCTGGGAAACTTATTGCTGTGCTTCATCACCCTTGGAGTAAACAATTTCTTTCTAACACTAAATCTAAACCTGCTCTCTTTCAGTTTGAAACCACTGCTCCTTGTCCTGTCACTATCTATCTATGTAGCAGGCAAATGTACTCATCTATGCAGCATCTACAAAGGCACAGCTTTCCAGGGGCTGGAAAGGACCTGAACACAAGCTGGCTGTGTGCCCAGGTGGCCAAGAGGGCCAATGGCATCCTGGCCTGTACCAGCAATAATGTATTCAGCAGGACCAGGGCAGTGATCATCCCCTGTACTCTGCACTATTGAGGCCACACCTCAAATCCCGTGTTCAGTTCTGGGCCCCTCACTACAGGAAAGGTGCTGGGGTGAGTCCAGAGAAAGGCAGAGGAGCTGGTGGAGAATCCGGACCAAAAGTCACATGAGGAGCAGCTGAGGGAGCTGGTGGTGTTTAGCCTGGAGAAAAGGAGGCTCAGAGGGACCCTCTTGCTCTGTACAATGCCCCAAAAGGATGCTGAATCCAGGCTGGGGTTGGTCTCTTCTCCCAGGTGACAAGTGATGGGACAAGAGGAAATGACCTCCAGTTGTGCCAGGGAGGCTTTAGTTTCAATATTAGGAAAAAAGGCTTCACTGTTAGGGTGGTCAGGCACTGGAAGTGGTAGAGTCATGAGTTCTTCAAATGTTCAAAAGACATGTAGATGTGGCACTTAGGGACATGGTTTAGTGGTGGATTTGGCAGTGATGGGCTAAGGATTGGACTGGATGATCTTACAGGTGTTTTCCAATATAAATATTTCTATGTACCCAGTGTCCTAGCCTGAGTTCACCATTCTTAGTGTAAAACTGTAAAAACCCTTCCTTTAAGAAGTGCTGCAAAGTTATTTTTTGCAGGGCTACTCGCTTTAGTTTTAATACAGTTTTTGGGGTTTTTTTCAGTACAAAGGTGAGTAGAGCTTGTACCTACTTGTAAGGCAAGAATAAGAAAACCTGAATGTAACAAAGTTCATAGCCTGAGTTTCCTGATCATATGTTTTTTTAACTCACAATATAACTTTGAGCTTATTTACAAATCAGATATTTATTTTACACTTGTCTCAAATTTAACTCTTGTAGACAAGGACAGAATCTATTTGATAATTTTTTAATTGGTTTTGGTCTTCTTTTCCCTAACCAAATACCTCCAAACTCCTGAAGTTAAACATAACCTATGTAGATATGATTTCAAATTCATGCATGCCAATTTGAAAACAGAAAACAGACTACTTGGAATGTAAAAAATAGTTTTCTTCCTTAGAAGCAAGAAACTGAATCTCCTGTATTCTAGGGAGATTGCTTTTTATTGACTTCAAACATGTTCATTTAGTAGGGCCTCTGAAGGGGAGAAATAGCTAATGCTGATGAATTATCTGCAATGTGTTAAGCAATAAATGTGAAAAACTCAAATTCTAGAAGATGTGCCAAGAAAACCAACCACAGAGAGGAGGTACAGTTACAGGTCTAGTTATCAGACCACATTTTAGAGGCCTCTATACTTGGTGTCATTCTCACCTCAAATGGGTCTCTATCTATTTTATATTCTTCTAATACCCTTTACTCATTATTACATGGCCCATGAAGTCAGGTTTGGAACAACCTTCATGCTTTCTTTAGACTATTCTGTATCACTTTCTGAAGATGTTTCAGATAACGTGTTAGCAAATGCCATCACTTCCATTTTCTGGAAGAAGTTCATGGTTTGCCTCAAGGATACTGCCCCACCTTGGTCAAAAAGAGCCACGATGTTTCAGCAAGGGCTACAGTCTTCATTATCTAGTAGTCACAAAACAGAAGCTGGAAGACATTTTCCAGCTTGTGGTTTACCTGAAAACCTTACCAAAAGTTTCAGGATCTCCATAAATCCACTCATGATAGCCAGGAGCTAGAGACTTATGTGCAGGCATTGAATCATTGTCTACATGGGAAAATTGGCAAATGCAGGGTGCAATGAGCATCATCACGTGCACGATAAATAAATAAATCAAAGCACCCCCTGCCTTCTCCATGTCTTCTCCTAGGCAACTAACCTCTTCTCCCAGGCAACTAACCTCTTCTCCCAGGCAACTAGCAACATGTCAAGAGGAAATGGCCTCAAAGCTGTGACAGAGGATGTTCAGGGACATCAGGAAGAATTTCTTCACTGAAAGGGTTTTGAAGCATTCAAACAGCTGCACAGGGAGGTGACAGAGTCACCATCCCTGCAAGTGTTCTAGAAATGACTGGGCATGGCACTTAGGTTTAATTGGCATGGTGGCTTTCAAAGGTTGGGCTTGATCTTGGAGGTCATTTTCAAATATAATGATTCTGCGATTCTACAGTTAATACCTTAGAATAAAAGTTATGCGCTGTGATTTGTATCTCCCTTGCCAAATATTGGAGCTTTTGTTTTTCCCACAACAGTGGAAAATTACAGAACAGATATTTCATCACATATGTGATGCTTTTCTATTTTTGTTATCTGATTGTATCCTTCACGATTCACAAATGGGAAAGACAGACTAGCACCAAAGCAGTAGTAGACTGCCCCAAGAGAAATGTCTCCAAATAAATTATTGCTTCAGAAACTACAGGAAAAGCACTTCTTTCCAGTCACTGATGTGTATCTGTAATTACGGAATGTTGTTTCGGCTTATGTAGTGACTGCACATATTTATAAAATCTCTGCAACAACTTCCATCTAAATTTCAACAACCTCTATGCATTTCAAGTTTTACCTGCAGACATTTTAACAAATCCTTCAATAATTGCTCAAACCAGTGACTATATCAGGTACACACATTTCTGTGTTAAACTCCATGTTTACTCTAAGCAACAAATCACCAAAACAGTTCTTGAAACTCTTTAGTATCAGCTTCAGTTCTTCATCTGTCATCCCTAATCTATCCTTTAAAAAAGGATTATGATAAATTTCTAGTCTTTTAAATAATTTCTGTCTAATAATTCAATTTTTAAAATAATTATTTTTGACCCTCAGTTTCACAAAAACCTGGGTGAAAGCAGAATTTACTTTTCATACTGGATTTGGAATTGAAAATTCTTGTGAAAATAGACCTTAAGCACAAAAGCTTCAAAACATAACAAATATGAAACGAATAAAGCAATATTAACCCAACTAACCTGTTGTAAATAAAAGACTGTTCGGAATTTTTATTTCCAAAAACGTTATCTCTAATTTGAGATTTGTGACTATAAATGATATTGTGAAGAATATGTCCTAAGATTCACAAACTGAGCTGATAACCTTCATTTTCTGAAAAAAGGTAAAAAAATTAATGTTTTCCTTTTCTCAAAATTTATCCACCCAAATCTGTATGCTGCAATTCATGTTGAGCTTATCTTCATGCCCTTTCAGAGTAAGATCTGGGAAAGACTTCAAATACTATGAAGGACATTCATGTGCAGCAGATTAATTTCCTTTTGTATCTTTGTTCCACTGATCAGAGAAATCAGTTTAAAAGGGAAAAAAGAGGCAGATACATAACATATGTGGTTTGTGTCAACATAAAATATTCAACAAGGACAGATAGGTCTGAGCTCAAATGTTCAAGTGTGACTCCAGAACGGCTGCATGGCTTGGAGAGTGTTCAGATCCCATACAGTCTTTCCTGTAAGGAAATGGAAATTTCATGTGAGCTTAATGTTTTGATGACTGTATTTTCTCTCTGTTTGAATCAAAGTCCATGGCTTCTACATAACAGGGTAGTTATCTCAGATATGACATTGATTGAAGACATCAGTAGACTGACTGTGGGTGGGTGCAGGGGTTTTCTCAAATGCTTCCCTGGCTTCAACACAGTTTTAGAGGAAAGCTGAGATTATGTCCTGGGGCAGTAACAGGCTTTTTTGCAGCTTTGGCTTGCCAGCTGGTTAAGATGAGACCTGCCTTTCCATATTGAATGTTACACATTTGTTGGGTTTACTGACAAGTAAAGAGAGCATTGTGCAAATTCAGCTGTCTCAGCATGTTTGGAAAGGGTTTTTACAGACACTCTTAGCTGTTCAATACCAATACTTGTGTAAAACAAGCAAGACTTAACATGCTCTGCTATACTATTATTATGTCAATTGCCTGCTTTTGGTGGAAACTAGCTACTTTCTCTGCAATTCTCAAAACCATGATGATATTAAGGCACCTGGTTTTGGTTTTTTGTGTTAATATGGCTCAGAAAAAAGACTTTTACTGCTTCTATGACCCAGGAGAAGACAAAACACTGAACTGGTCCACTGAAAGAAGAGTAAAAATTTTATGTCCAATGTAGTTCACTAGCTGAACCTGTGGATAAAAGGATTGAGCAGTGGGAGGGATGATCAAAGCTGGAAAAAACGTGAAGCAGAGAAGTTGCATCTTGCTTGAAAAAGAAAATATTTAGTGGTGACTATTATCAGAGTGCTCAAGACCTTTACCATGCAGTGACAATGGTCTTCCTGAACTGCAGGACAGATCCAGCAGTGCAGCTGGGTGAAGGCACTTCTTTCAAATATGTGCTTTCAAATATGAGAATGTCTTGGGCCTTGTAAAGTCTCCATGGATTACAACTACAACCAAAAGGAGCGATAGCCAGTGCCTACAGAGCAGCTTACCAGTGCTTATAGTCAGGCAGTGTCCACTTCCTCAAGTCCAGCACCAATTTTGCACAAATTCATGCAGAAGGTTTACTATGAACCATGAAATTAAGACTTACCTGTACTTTGGTCCTGGTTCAAAATCCATCTCCAAGACTTTTTTTGGATTTATCTACATGGTGCAATGCAAATTGTAATGCAGAAACACCTGAGCTCAAGTTGATCTACCTTGGTTACGCCTGCTAGAGGAAATTGTGGCTCTTAAGCAGTGAAAGCAGTTAAAACCAAGGTTTTAACACTTTTATTTGGTATCTCTGAAGGTCCCCTGCACTGCACTTCCTCCATGCACTTTGGATTGTCAAGATTTCCTCTTCAGTGACCTGAGGAGTTCCCCACTGCCTCCATTTTGTCATCTCCATCATCCCCACTTCTTTACAGGAGCGTTCCAAGATCTCCTTAGCACCTAAAACAGGTAGAAATAAATCCTAGTGGCTAAGGGGATGAAAATACACTTTAACTACTCCAAACTATGGAGTTATAATAGGCAACTTGGAAGGAGGAGGAAAAGGTCAACTGAGAGACATTGTCTATGGCAAGAAATTATTACCTAGTTATTTTAAGGTGATGGAGAGAGTCCACATTATATTAAATCGGATAAATATCACTTCCATCTGGTCTGACAAAATATGTAATTTTCATTCACCATGGCATCAGCCACAGGTTGTAACATCACTGCTAGGAAGCTGGAATAGCATAGGTATAAAAGGAAAAGTTTCTCTCCAAAAATTTTTAGGGTGTGACCTTTAAAATGTGTGGGCAGTTCTCTGTGGATAATTATTTCTGTAAAACCCCAAATCACTGGTTTTTCTACTCATGCAGGAAACTGATGAGGGTTTACACCATGATATAAAACTGAAACACAATTAGAATTTTAACACAGACAAGTGCAACAGATGCAGAACAACAGGGAAGATTTCCCTCCTGAAAACTCTTAACAGGTGAGACACTTCCTTTGCAAAAATATCTTCACAAACTCTGTCCAGGTAAACCTCACAGATCAATTAAAAGCAAAAAAAAAAAAAAATCACAAAATTGTTCTGCTGTGGTGCAGTTTATTACCTTTTTGAGAGCAGGGACAATGGGGAACTCCCTCGACTCTTTTTTCTCTGAACATAAAATCAGATATTAGCAAGCACAGACTCTAAGTGTGTTTCTGTATTCATACCACAAAGATTTGTGGGTGATTCATAATTAATATTAGATTAGTGTTTTTCCAAGTGGTTAAATTGACAGCAACCAGGCTAACTGTGAGTTTGTAAAAGTGGCTGTTACTGTGGCTGTGGCAGGCAGGTTTTTTATTAAAAGATTTCTAAAACTTATACTAATTTTGCAAAGTACTATAGAAGAGGGACTGAAAACAAATAATTTCCTTAGCTTTTCACTGAAATTGTCATTAAAATGCAGAGGATGAATAAGCCCCTGCCTTCAGGCTAAAGAGTCTGGATTTTTGTCTGCCTGCATTTTTTTTAAATCTGAAAGTAATTCATCTTCTTGGATTTCTATTTGATTTGATTAGTTACAGGGTTGAGGGTTGTGGTTTTCTGGTTTTTTGGGGTTTTTTTGTTGTTGTTGATTCTGTTTTAGTAAACTGCTGTAAAATTTTTTTAAGTGTGCTTGAGAGAGTCTTGGGACCAAATTCAGACTCGGTGTAAGTGAATGCATTGCTCTGGGTCTGACTCTTGACTGGGCAGCACCAAAAATCTGTCAGGCATTGAAATATGTTCATGTTGTATGTAACTATTTGGAGATGTTTCTTCTGTCTAGGCCACTCAAATGCAGAGACCAATATCCCCAGTACACTGGCATCATTGACTAGAACTTCAATTTTGATATTAAAGAGTTCCAACAAATTATTCTTAATATTTAAAATGCCAGTAATTTCTATCATACTTCAATTCTTAATAATGTTATACTCTTTATATTTAGGATCTCAGAATTCGTTGTAAGTGTCCTCCTGACTGGAGGAAGAAGAAGAAGCCATTCTGGAGGCAGAGGGGTCTGTGTTGATGAAGATGGTCTGTAACAGCACTTCCTGAGAACACGCCTTGTTCCTGCTCATCTTGTTCAGGCATGAGCTCCTTAAGATATAGTGCTGATAGAAATCTTACTTGTTTTGGCTGGAAATATCATCATCTGGGATCATAAATGCAATGAATAATTTCGTAATTTGAAAATATCTTGTTGAATCAGTAACTTCGTGCTACAGAATTAAGAGATGTGAATACAGCATGGTGTAGACTCACCTCATAAAGATAATTTCTAGGGAAAGGGTCAAGAATTAAAACATATGGTTCCTGGTCAATGTCACACACACTGCGTTCTTGGAAATATTCAGATGATTGCCCTAAAATTATATACATTTTAAAAGAGAGTATCAGCTTGGTGAATCTTTAAGAGAGTAGCTGTTTGTTCTACAGTTCCCCACACAGGAAGCAAAGATTGTCTTTTTCCACCCCTCTAGATGTAAAACTACTTTAGGAGCTGCTCACCATTGTGATGGAAACTGTGGGATTACAAAAATTTTAATTTCAGAAGACATCCTGGTTTATCAGCTGCATACGTGCACAGATTCACCCAGATAGATTACTTTGGCTTCTGATGTGCCTGCAAACACTGCCATGCTAAAGCCTGAATTTCTTTTGCTATTCTCTGCCTTAAGTTAAGGAAAAAAAAACTTTTAAATATAAATTGTTTTCTATAGCTTATGCTACTCATTTCATCTTACATTCTGTTTAAAAGAATCCAGAGAAAAAAAAATGGTCAAACATCAATGACAAACCCTGCCCTATCAGGAGGACCTTACAGCCCCTGCAGTATACTCTGTCATTCTGTGGATAATATAACATGATCAGGCTTTAGAATAGGTTGCCCAGGGAAGTGGTTGAGGTGCCATCCCTGGAGGTGTTTAAAAGGTGTGTGGATCTGGTGCTGGGTGATGGTTTAGTGGTTTAGGGGTTACAGAGACAGTGCTGAGTGAATGGTTGGATTGGATGATCTTCTAGGTCTCTTCCAGCTTTGATAAATCTAAGATTCCATGATGATTAACTTATTTTTACAGGGCAATTGAACATGAATCTTAATTAATGTGAAAAGTTTTATCTTCAACTTTCATTTCTATTTCCTTTGGTTTTGCTATTTTTTCTTTTAATTTTTTTTAATAACATACTGTGGCCTATAAGGAAATTAAATGTCTATTCAAGCTGATCAAGAATTCAGATCCTAATCAGGCAAAGACAAAAAATTGCTGTATTGAATGTAGAAGAAAAACCAGGAAATCAACTCTTTTTAATGTCTTCCAAAGGTTAGTTTTAGCATTACAGGATTATGTAGAAGTTGATAAGAAGCATGAACAGCCTGGGGCTGGTGGCCTGGGTCCTGCCTCCTGTGTTCTGGTAAGGTCTGGTCTTCTGATACCGAGCAGAGAGGGAACATTTTCCTATTCTGGCAGGAAACTCATCAGCAGTGCTTGGATTATTAACATGTGTTGCAATCACAGAAATTTTAAATCAGCTTGAAACAGAGATAAGCCAGACACTGACACTGCCAGAAACTGACTCTGTGTTGAAGAGCTTTTATTCCTTCTGTAACCTCACAGTTTACCCACATCTACATCTACTCCTGGATTCCCATGAACACCCTCAGCATCTTTGTATGGCCCATTGCCATTAACAGAGCTCAGAGTGTAGCTGGAAAAAATACAGAGTACTAATGAAACTATTTGACATTATTTGACCAGTAAATAGTATTATTTGTTATTCCAATGATACTGTCCAAGTACTGTGAAAAAATGTAGTTGATTTTTTTACAAGGTTATAATTCTGGATTAGCCTAGAAATTATTTACAGCTCAAAATTTGTTGCAATTTTCTTGTTTACTCATTATTTCTTCTTAATATAGGGGAAACAAATATTTTACCAAAAAAGTTAAGCCATGAAATAGAAAATGACTTTATTTCATGATACATTTTCATAGTTTACCTTAGATAAAATCTTTTTATTCTGATTTAGAAAAGACATTTCATTGAATAGGGCCATTGTTTCATTCTGTGACACTTAACCAAGTAATCAGTGGTAATTGTAAATGAAGAAATATTATCTTGTAGTGAAGCTGCTCTCCAGCCCAGCAATAATTTAGTTTGGGAAGAAAAGTCTTTGCCAGGCTTGGAGCTTAAACAACTCTATCTGAAGCTACTGTAAATATTTTCAATTAATTAAAAGATGGTTTTACTGAGCCACTTAATTTAAGCCCTAAAGCAGAAGGTTTGTTAAGCCTTGTACTGATCATTATGGTTATCAAAACTGCAGGTACTGATCCCAGTACATAAAAGCTTTATCTTAGCCTGGATCTCAAAAAATAATTTCTCACACAAAAAACATGTCAGAACATTTGTAGATTTTCATTAGCCTGGGGGTGGGGGGGGAAGTAAACTTCTTAAGGAAGTTCATGTGTGGATATTCTCTTGGTTCTTCTAAAGCAAGTATAAAACCTTAACAAATGAACACATGACTAGTACTTGCCGTGCTCCCAGGGTTTATACATGTAACCCAATCACTTTCTGAAAAGAGCTATCTAAAATAATGAAACTCATCAAGAAGACCCTTATGATACTTACAAGTGACTGGGTAAAGAGAACCACTTTTTAAATATTAACTGTTACATGAAAGTCCAAGCAATCCAGTAGGAAATTACTGTTTTTATGCATATGCAAGACTGAATCCTCCTCTGAATCTATGATAACAGAAACTGTGTCAGCACTTCTCTGATAACAGGCTGTGCATGGAGACAGCATTTGGAAAGGGGAAATTGCACAACATGACTGTTTAGTCAAAGCAAGGAAATGTGTCCAAGAGTAATTCAATTCCTGATGAAAATCCTTTCAGGTACAAAGTCTGGCTTGGCTGCCCCTTTGGCTGCAGCTCCCAGTGCACAAAGGTGTCTCCAATTCAGTTGCTGGCACAGGACTTACCAATAATGTTTGGAGACTTTTGTATTTGGAAGATGAATGGTATCTCAAAAGCTGAGTCTCAGACAAGCACCAGGACTTTACAGACAGTGCTTTTAACGAGAATACTTCTAAAGGGTTTGAAGTGCTTTGCCTGCTCACTGCACTACATTGCAGATGAGAGTATTCCCACTTTTCCTGGCCAAATGCAGAGGACTGCCTTGGTTTCAGAAATGAGTACTTACTGCTTTTTCTGCTTCTCTGCAGTCTTCACTGTGAGAGGGACTAAGACTGTATGCTGGTTGGTTTGGAGGAACCTGATGTTTAGGTGCTTTTCCCTCTGTCTCCCCAAGCCTGGGAGCAGGCCCCAGAGAGGACTCAGAGAATGAGATGGTGCAGAGCAGCACAGACCTGATGCTCTCAGGTCAGCCAAAGGCAGTAGCTAACACACAACCAGCTGGGAAAGGAATTAAAAGTCTACCTGGCTACTGCTTTAGACACCCTAGTCTCACTTCAGACTTCTCCTAAATTTCTTTTACATTTAGAAGCAAAATGCAATGGCTAAGTAAAACTCATGTTGCTGGCTCAGGTATCAATTTCTCTAAACATTCGGTTACATCGTGTCTGCCCCTAAAGAAATCTGATTTTTACTCTGGTAATTTTCAGTCTGCCATAGGCATTAGAAGTAAAAGGCAGCCTAAACCTCAGAATGTAACCTGGAACCTTTTGGAAAAGGAAATTTGGATGTATTCCACTGGAATTAGGACAAAACCAGATATTAAGATCAGTTGGACTGAAAAATCAACCAAAGTTAGGGTGTGTTGAAAACAGTAGTTTGGGTTCAGACAAGTTTCTTACCATGAATTATTCATGGAACTGGACTATTAAGAAGATTCTGATTCTTTTCTATAAGACAAGTAACTTTAAGGATGAAGTTACAGAGGCTTTCAGTGCTTACAATTTCTCACTGTCCCTCAGACAAGGTTTTCCTTTTCTTTTAAAGCTTAAGTTCATTAATTTTTTTGAGAATCTGGTGGCTTTTAATGCCGTATAAATGGAAGCTGATGCATTTGTTAATGGTCATTTACAGCAAGGTAAAATACCTTGGATCATGAAGCAAAAAATGGGTGAGATCTGATTTTAATTGTATCCTAAAAAATGTATGACCTCTCTGGGCAGGGCTAAAATCAAACTGGAAATCTAGGGTGGGATCTGGCCTTAATCTACAAGTTTGGCATATGTCCTCCCTCTGGAGACTGGCAGGCCATTCCTCCTCTGCTGGCTATGAAGGGCACACAGGCACTAACTGCAGACTTAAGTTTCAAATATCTGAGAGAAGCAGATTTCTGGTTAATTTACAGCAAAAGACCTTGAAACCTTTCAGGCAGTGTCTTTATGACTTCCCAATTATGTTTTGTTCCATACACAAAGAAAAGTATGTAGAAATATACATGGAAGAAAACATGCTCTGTCTAAAAGCACGCTTCCTGTAACAGGCAATGCCAACTCTACAAAAGAGCATTTGCTGATTAACGTATCAATGGTAAAAACCTTAACTGGGGATTTGTATTCCTGGCCTCATAGGTAGGAAGCTTCATGTGACTGGTAACCAGGCCTTGAAAACTTCATTCTGAAGGAGGGGAAGAAGAACAAAACTGTGGTTTAATTTTTGTTTCGTTTTTGTTTGGTTGTTTGAGTGATTGATTTTTACGGGTTTTGTTTTTTTTTTAAAGAAAAATAACAAAAAGAACTGAACATGCATTAAACACTTCTGCAATGTCTTACATTGACTCCAAGTGCTTACAACATTTTGTCCTTTATTTGGGAGAGACCTGTGCTGAAGGTGGTGCCTGATCCTCATGTATGTAAACTCCGTTTCCAGTCTTTTTCCAAGTGAATAGCCTGCTTTGTGAAAACAGTTCACCAGTGGTTAACTTTTTTATTTTCTTTGAAAAAGAGCAGATCTGCCAAATTAAACTGAGACCTGCTGAGATAATCATGTTGATCTGGAAGGGGACTGTACCCTTAAAACCCCTCCTGGAGCTAAAGGAACTTTAGTGCTCTTGATTGAGGTGGTGGCTGGCAACCAAAGGGGGGGACCCCTTAGGAGACCAGGAGGGTCATTAATTTTAGAGCAATTGTGGGATGCTTAGATACCCTGTAACTCACTCCTGCGGCATGAAACACACGTGCACAATGTACCCTCATACCCTGCTGGGCTGTGGGCTGCTCACACGAGCACAACATCACATCATACTGTGGCTACCCACAATCAATGAACAGATCCAGTCACTAATCTTGAGACTGCTCATCCATCCTGTTTTATCATTAAGCATTGGCTCTGCATTGCCTCCTGGGGGAAGTTTAAACCTCCAGCTCTAGTACCTGCATTTAAGGATTATTTCACCAGAAGATGTTTCTTTATAAGGTTTCTTTATAAGCTATTAGGAATTGGCTTTATTTGAAGCTGTGAGAGGAATATGGAAAGTATGGGTTGTGCTTGCTGTCTGCAGTGATTCCCTTGTGGTGTTGAAGGGGTGATAAGAGCAGATAAAAGTGGTCCAGAAACTGAGCAATAAACTGGGAGGTGCCTTCAGAACTGGAGAGTAAACAGCTGATAATTGATTTACTGCACTTGTATTTTTGTATCTTTTTCCTGTGCAGAAGAAAAACAAGTTAAGAGTGTAGGTCTCCTGAAACTATCAAAAGGATAGACTTTTCCACAATTTCCAGGTGAATTGCCTTCTCCAGGGAATGATGTGGGGGTTAAATGGCCTGCTCTTCTCCTCCTGCAGTTGTGAAGGGTCAAGGAACTATTGTAATAGCTGAAATATGCTCCCTCAGTTGGCAGAATTAGGGCACGAGACATGAAAAAAGGAAACACAGAACCGAACTCAAACCTGACCAGAATGTGCGTGTATTTGTGTTCAGTTCTTCAGATGTTCCTCTGGAAAAATCATGCAAGACTTGCAAAACCAGCAGGATTGACAGATTAAATCCAAGTTCTCTCCATTCCTGACATTTCCTGAATGCCCAAGGGAGGAGGTGATGTGTCCTGGCTGCCTCTGTGGCATAGTCAGATGGGAGTTCTCCATCCCTGTGGGCACTGAGGGACCTGCACCCCCTCACCTCCTGAGGGCTTTTCTGCTGTGGTGCCCTCAGGGCATCCCCAGGGCAGCTGCAGCAGAGAAGCCACCAGTGCACTCCATTTTAATCTCTACAATGTGCAAATTCTCTTGATGGTTCGTGCTTGGCAGGGTATCACTGAACAGCACGGTTCCAGCACATGGTTCAGCTGCTGTTTCTTTACAAGTGAACACTGCCAGCATTTGGATCTTTGCTGTCCTTCTGTACCTTCTCTTTTGATCATACTGATCATTAGTTTGTACTTGTTGAGATTTTCAACTTTTTTCACTAATTGCAGTGATATAAAGATATAATTGTTTGCCAGATCTCTTTTAACCCAAATCTATATTCATTTATACTCATTTAACCACAGTTTCTCTTGATTTCTTTTCAGCAAAATCCCTTTGTTTAGACTTGGGCCCAAACTATTTTTTTCTGGAAAGCATTGAAAGAAATGGTCCTGGCTGCCTCCTTTTGACAAAGGATAATTGGAAAATATAAGATTTCTTACTTTACTGAAAGGTATCCAATTCTTTGTAAGAATTCCTTTTGATTTTGATGAACATTGAAGAGACAATTTTTATTCAACTTCATTCATATCCAGTCATTGCTATTGTTTGTATGAGACACCCACTTGCTTGCAGAGCTCCAGAAGTGGTCATTGTGAGGAAAAGCATTTTTGAAACATAACTTAATTCTTTTAGTTACAAGAGAATGTTTAAAACATATTGGAGTTTTAAAATTTTTTGTTCCTTTTTCTCCTCCCAGTTTTCCTTTTTGGGAGAAATAAATATATTTTTAATTTTTTCAATTTTCTCAATTTTTCTATACTAGAAGAAAACTTAAGGAGGGTTAGGAATTTTTACTTCATACGGAAAGATTTTTCTTGACAAATCAAATTCTAATTTGACTTCAGCACCTGTAAAAACCTTGACCAAATTCCCATTTAAAGTGTTTGGATCAGATTTTAAAATTTCCCCCAAGAATTTGTCATCAATACTCAGGTTGCAAGAAACGTAACATTACTTTGCCTGCCTTACTTCAAACCAGAAAGTTGTGTGCAGACACATGAAAAATATTGTTTCCAAAATGACACAGAACTGGAAAAATTTATCATTCTTTACTCAGAGAAATACTTTTTTTGTCTTTAGTGGACAATAAATTTTGTCCCCATAACCAACAATTACCTGTGTGAGGAAGAAACATAAATGTCCCAAAACAAATAGGCAGAATAAAAGGGGAGATTTGAACAACAGCAAAAAAGACAACTGAAACCATATAAAACAAATATGGTTTTTATCTCCTGTAAATCTCTCATTCCTGTCATACATCATTGGCTATGATCATCCCTTACCACCCTTTGTCCTTTTTGCCTGTCTTTAAAATTTTGCAGGCTGACACAGATATCATTAAGTCTGTATAAATATGGCCATATGATTATGGCTACCTCTACATTCACAGTTTTTATGGGTGGTAGTCTCTGGCTTCTGTGTCTGCATTGGGACTTTAGAAACAGCATCCAACAAACACAAAACATTTCTCATTCACCTGTTAGGACTGACCTTACCAGCTGGACAAACCCAGTCCCACCCAGCAGAGATATCTGTACACCCAGAGCAGTTATGAAAATACTATACAATAAGAAAGTATCTTTATAAATTGTAATTCATATATATGTGTAATAGCATATGTATGCATAATTTTGCCTTTGGGTGAAAATGCAAAATGGGCAATTTCAGGTCATGAAGGAGAAAGTCAGTGGTGCTAAATACATGAAACTGAACTGCAAGGCCTGGGAATGTGACCTAATAAATGAATAATAAACCAGACAGACAGATAAGAAGGGCTTTTTCCTCAGAGCTCTGCAACTCACACAACTTAATCTTTGTAAAGGAGGGAAGTGTTGCAAATGCTGCCTAATATTTTTCTGAAGCTCATGTCCTCTGCAAAAAACCCTAGTAACCATGCTGAAATGATTAGAGTGATTGTACCATGAAATGGCTTGGATTTGCTCATCTGGCTTCAAGTTCAGAGGAATGACCAACAAGCTGACTTATGTTCTTAACAGTGTAGACCCAGAAGGGTTCATGCAGATGTTGCAGGCTTACTCCAGGCAAATACATGAAGTTTTGTGGTTTCTCTTAAGTGTTTGCTAATATCTACCACATTGCAAAGTCAAATGTCCTTTCTCAACAGAGCTGACTATTCATAATACAATACAGATGATTTAATCTGTGGTTAGGACTTTCCATTTCGACTAGAGCTGTGTAAAGTCTGAACTGCTCAAACCTACATTATACTGACATACAAACCAAAAAAAAAAAAAAAAAGGGAAAAAAGATCAAAAATTCCTGTCAGTCCCAAACTCTGAACCCACGCCTGTTCACATATCTGCAGTTGGGTTATGCAGTGATGCTATGACCCTGTGCATGTCCATCTGCTACTGGGACATTGCTCCTTCAAGTGCATTATTAAATGAAATGGGAGATTTTTTAAGGAAATTTTTCAGGCAACTGAAAGTAAGTATATTTTCAGAACTAGAAGCACCAGGATTTCAAATGTACTTGATTCTGTTGCTTGCATCAAATGTTCATCCACTCTCCTGTCTTATTTGGGGCTCATATGAAAAATAAATGCTAACTTTTAATATTGAAAATATTATTTGCAATTAACTATCAGGTAAGTTGTTTTAATATGATCATTCTTTCAAAGTTGATTTAAATTCTCTTTGCAGTCCTGACCATGTTGTAATCCTGAAGAGATTTTTTTGTTTGTTTTATTTTGGTTTGATCCCAGAAAAGGGGTTTATTCAAAAAACGTGATGTTCCTGAAGAACTCAAAGGAACTTCTTTTGATATTAGTGAGTGGTTCTGGACAAAAGCATTGGGTGATAAAAGATTTTGAAAATCTTAAGCAATTTGTTTTGACATCTTTAAACAAAGACATTTATTTGGTTTTGCTTGAAAAACTGTTTTTGATAATAAATGAAGACAGAAGACTGAGAGATTTGAGTTGCACAAACAATACATTTTGTGTTTGAAGAAATACCTCTGCTGACAAAATATGTATTCTGAGTTTTTGTTGGTTTAGCAAAATAAACAATGGGTTTTGGTTGACTGAAGATTATTTTCTTTTTAATTTTTCAGTTTGGGCAGAGCATCAAAAAAAAAATCATTAATTTCCCACATAGCACTGCTCCTGAGTAATTCCCAGAACAAGGCAGAACAAAACAAAGTTTATACCTTGGTTGAAACATTGGCCACTTTGAAATCAATGGCAGAATTCCCATTAATTTCATTGGAGTCAGGCTTTTACCTTCATCTTTAACTAACAGCTCAGTTTTCCTTCATTATAGATTGCAGAAGTGAAGGAGATTTTTTCGGTTCAAATCACTGCTGGTGAATCTGTCCCAAGAGAAACATGCAATACACACTTCTCAGTTCTGTCCTAAAAGAGCACTGGAAAAAGCACATTTCACCAACTTTTATAATGTATATGGGCATTTTTGAATGTATCTTAATGCCTTTGTCTATAGCAAACCCTGCTAAGGATGTTAATAATTTTTGACAAGCACTTCCCTTGTGTCTGGATTTTGAAAGGAAAACCTAGAGCATAAAATGGCCTTGTTCTAGTCATGCAGTGGATTGAAACCAGCAGAAGCTGATAGCAAACAGTTTTTCTCAAATATAATTTTGGGTTGCTTTCCCATGGATCTCTACTTTGCAAGCTGGCAGCACTTTTTAAAAAGGCGGGAAAACAATCAAACTCAGAAATATCCTTTAAATGCTAATTTCTTTTTGTACGCTGTACTTTCTCTCTGATATCCAAAAGCATGGGGAAAAATTGTCTTTATAAAAGTCTTCAGAGATCTTTCTTTAGAGCATGGAGCAAAACAGAGGCCCCAAAGTGGGAGTCTGCAACCTGGAGGGTCAGAGCAGCTATTTCTGCTTCCAGGGCAGCCCAGCATCACACAACTCTGGCTCCTTCTTTTTATTGAGTCAGTGGCGAGTCATAGGAAAAATGCACTTTTCACTCTTGCATGAGAATAAAGCAGCATTAATTGGATCACAGTTTTATTTTTGTGCAGCTCTATGGCTGCGGTCTGTCTGAAAGATTTTGAAAATTCAGGTACTTTTATGACAGTGCTGGGATGCAATAACTTTTCTAGGTCTAGCATGTCATCATATACATCAAGCCACAGTAGCTGAGCTTGTGCTCTTTGTTATTGAAACTTGACTCTGTACTGAGACCTTGGGTGCCTAAAAATGTTAGTGTTGTGTGTCTTCCTACCTTACTTTGTGAGAAAGCAAAAGCTAATGTGGTCAAGGTGATGTAGTTGGATTCATTTCATTCTAACCTAAACACCTACAGATGGCATGGCATCCCTCCCTGTTCTGCAGTGACATTGCTGATGAGATCTTCACTGATGGCCATGAAGGCTGAGACTCCTTGCACTCATCTGGACACTTACTTCCAGGTACCCTCTGAAAGCAGGGAAGGTTTTTTCACCTTCATTTTGTCTGTTGGCATTCTCAAAGTTAAAACTTAAATTAGGTGTAGATATTTATTTAGTTTTCAACATGTTAGCTATAAAACTGTGGTTTTCACCAATTTTCTGCTGCATTCATAGATATATTATTCAGGTCTTGCCTGTATTGAACTCGGTTTTCATGGGCTCATTGTAATATGTGTTTATGTTTTTAAGTAAAATCTCTTGCTGCTTGTGATTGGAAATTCCCCAGGGAGGAAAAACTGATAACAGCTTTCACCTTAAACCAAATTAGGAACATAAGTTTCTAACAGTGAGAGAAAAAAAAAAAAGAAA
>VZDJ01000346.1:17773608-17927631 GCA_008694505.1 Cyanoderma ruficeps
AAAAAAAAAAAAAAAAAAAAAAAAAACAAACAAAACAAAAAAAAAAACCCACAACCAAGGAAGCAAATAAAAAAAATTAAGAAGAAGCAAAATTCTAACTTCACATTGAATGACAAAGATCCTGAATTTATGAAAACATGTTCAGGCATAAATCTATAAATGCTAAGGCACAAGACATCCCACAATTAGAAAAGAGTTACAGGACTGAGCAAAACATTTCTTTAATGTGGCAAACTAAAGTAAGAATTTTAGCTTCATGAGGAGTCAATTGTAAATATATGTGTACATCCTCTATCACATGTTTCCTCCTCCCTTCCTTCTGGACCAGCCTATCTCTTCTTCCCATTTTTTGCTGTAACAGCAGTCAGGCTTTTCCTTTCACTTGCTCTGGCAGCTGCAGTCCCACCCTCCTCCCGGCACCAGCACCGAGAGCACACAGTGATTACACACTATTGCAAATGATCATTTTCCCTTCTGCCTCCCAGCTACAAATTCCCATCACGTTATAGCCCTTTTTAAACCTCTTCTTTATTGAGTTTCATCAGCAGAAGGCCATTGTTAATACATCTGTTTGAAATAAAAATAATTTCCCTGTGTCTGCCACCCTCTCTCCACTAGAGTCTCACCCGATCCCAGGTTCCAGCCATGATTAAGCAGCACACATGTGTTTCAAATAAAAGCTATCTTCTCTTCACACACCCCCCTCCCTCTCACAGCTGTAGATTTCCCTACTGCATTATCCTCATTCGTAACTTTTCTGCCTTGTTTTCAGCCATGCTCTCTCATTAGTGTTTTCCCTGTTATTTAGATTTACTTATACATGTGTTTAGCACCTTTCTTTCAAAGAAGAGGTTCAATAAGTTATATCACTATCACAGTCTTCATTTTAGACCAGGAAACTCAGGTCTGCAGAGTTGGAGAAATTTGCTGCTTGCTGCACAGTTGGTACAGAAGTCTTAGGAATGGCCTAAGCCTTCTCTACTGGTGTAAACTAGAGCTGGAAGTCTAGATCTTTGGGCTAATGGGCATATGACCTTGTGTTGGATTGCTCTCTCTCCCTTCTACTCCTTTTGGAGACACATGTCTTTGAGAAGTATTACTTACCTGTGCTTAATATGTAAGATTTATTGTAGGTTATGGAAGCTGTGGGTTTCAGATGTACGGGGACATTCTTTCATCTGTGATTCAATGACCAGAGATAGTCTTAAATTTGTGGAAGATCAGGGCTTGGGCCCATCCTTGCTCCCATCTGCACAGCAGATGGCTTGTGCACGTCCCTAGTTTAACCCACCAGGGCTCTGGGTTATTACCCTGACTGCTTGTGCCTCCAACTGCAATTATTCACACCCAAACTATGTTTCAGTCTATGATTCAAAAACTCTCAACACTGAAATACTTTCCCCTTCCTTTGCCCATGCTGCTATGAACATAACCAGAACATGATGGTGCAGGCAGTCCTTACTCTTGCTGTATTTATATCCCAAAGCTGGTATTGTCAGCCCCAGCTACTTAAAAATTATGGCTTTGTGCTCCAAAGCATTGCAAACACAAAAGAACTAATTAGCAAGCCCTTGTGCTTGTCTGGCTTCTTGCCTTGAGCCAAGATTTTCAGCTTTCCTCTGTGACTGTAGTATCTAGATATGTAAATAGTTTTTTATTCCTTTTGTAAATGAAGGCTGGAATTCCACTTTAATCTCCTATTTTGGAAAGGTGATGTTTTAGGCAGGAATCACACCCTTTGTTGGTGGTCTCACTAAATACTTAGAAATGTTGGGGATGTGTTGCAAGACCTGCCTCCAAAGGAAAATGTTTGTATATACCAGATAACATTTCACTAAAGGTAAAAGTTTTTGGTCATCTGTGTCATCTGTTAAAAGTCAGTACCTACATGACAGCAAAAGCAGTGAAGGAAACCATTCAAAGCATTATGCAATTTTGTTTCTAAAACAGTGTTTTGAATAAAAATGTCTACAGGATTGACAAGTGGTTCATGTCTTAAATAATTTTTCTATTGTAAAACAAGTGTATTTAATTTTAAAACAATTTTCCACAAAAAAAAAAAAAAAAAAAGGACTGTGGAGAGGACAGTTATCTTGAAGCAGACAGCTAGAACCACAGTATCAGAAACAGTTTTTCTAACTGTGTTGGTAGAAATGCCTGTGGTTTTCCTGATTTTGCTTTTATTTTATCACCTTCAAGCTGACAAACTCATTAGAACTGAAATATTTAAATATGAAAGAGTTGAATCTAGAGATAATTCATCTGATATAATAAAAATATCTCAGAGCAACTCAGAAAACCTGTCCAAAACCATCGTAGTACTATTTCTTAAAAATACTGTCTTGGTCCTTTGTAAAAAATGTTTAACAATGAAGTCATAGAAAAATATTGAGAGAATGCTTGAATGAAAATATGTCATTTTCTGGTTAGGACTCCAAATCAAAAGGGCACCAAAGGAGTTACATTCAATGTTGAAGTGTGTGTGTGTTTTCATAGAGAGTGTCTATATCTATTTGATTTCTGTAAACATGATAGGCCACAAAGTGAAAGAACATAGAGGGAGATTTTGGATACAACAAAATCCCTTACTTGGTGAAGTTAAAACTAGGTAACTAGGTCAACTTTGATATAAAGCAGCAATCTCCAGCCTGTGACATACTGGCCATTTGTTTCCTGTAAGACCATCTTGACATTGTGTGTCCACCAAAGGAGCAGGGAAGTCAGAGCAAGGCTGTAGGGAGAGTAGGGTGAGCTGCCTCTCAACCCAGTCCTCTCCAACCCATTGGACAGAAAGCCTGAGTCAGTCCCAGGCAGCTGTGATAAATGTCTGGCACCATTAGCACACGTGGACTGGTATAGAGAAACTGAAACAGATGATGTGTTTGTGACATTGACTTGTAAAACAGCAACAATAAACAAAACCCCAAACAAACCAACCAAGTAACAAACAACAGAGCAACAGTAGATTCCATCCCTCTTTAAAAAAAAAAAAAAAAAAAAAAAAAAAAAAAGATAAAAAAGAAAGGGAAAAAATGGGGAAAAAANAACATTCTTCAGCTGGATTGTCCCCATGGCCTCAGTCAAACTGAATTTGTCTGAAGCATCAGACCTAGATTTACCTCTCTCATTTCTTCATGTTCTCCTGTTCAATTGACCTAAAATGCTAAAGGTGACTCTGAGGGAACAATATTATATAAGAGAGACCAAACTAAAACCTGAGGATTTTATTTTATTGTTGCTCTTCTATTAAATGCTGTTAGACAAAAACAAATGATAGTTGATTTCTACACTGAGGCGTTTACAACAGAAAATCCACTCCTGGATAATTTGTAATTTTCTGAATGTTGGCCGAAATGGACAGTTAATATTAGGCATAAAATAAGAAATAAGGCAAAATTTATAATGATTTTTCCCTTTTTTGCTGTAAAGTAGGGAAAACTGTAGTTTTCAGTTCAGCCTTGCTTTCTTCAGATTCTTGAAGTTCTTTGTGGACACAATGGAGTTTAAAGGAAAATGTGGCTTGAAATGCTACCCCTTCCACGTAAAATGTATATTCCTCTGCATGTGCATTTCCTCAGCTCTGCTTATGAAATCAGTATTCATGAGTGAACTCCTCAGAGGTCTCTTTATAACACTAGAGAAAAGAAAATTGTGGGTTTGGCTCATTTGTTGTTCAAAGAATGGTTAAGCGAGTTGTAGATGCAAGGCCAAATATTTTCTGACTTGGCCCTGTGCAAGGACAGAAAGTTTCTTGCAATCAGATCAAAAGACAAGAAAGTAAAGCAAGACTTGCAAAAGTTAGAATTTGTCTCCAACCATCTTTTATTTTTCACTGCTTGAAATGATATGTCAGCAGGAACCTGGGATAATACAAGTATACACTCTGACTTCCAAACCCCAGTGGAATTTTCATGCCTGGTGGTAGAAGTGCTTTATCTCAAATAACCACTCATATCATCCCCTTGCTGGTTCTGCAGTGGAGTTGTGAGAAGCCACTACGTGCATGTAAGCACAGGTGTGCATCATGTAGGATGCGTGCTGCAGGCTCTGCACGATCAGCAAGCATTTGGCAGCTATCAGCCTTAGCAGCTTCCTCTCCACAAGTCCAATGAAAGCCTTTTCTTTCGTACTCCCATCAGAACTGTCAATGTATTAAAGAGCTATCTATGCCTTCAAGGTTCAAGGCATGAATATTTTCATAATGAGCCCTGTATTCTTATCCAGTTAGTCCACACACGTGCAACTGGTTTTATGGCTGGATTATTCCGTTCCTCCAGTGAAGAGGGAAAATTTTACATATATTTTTCTCACAGATGTTCATGTGTGTTCTACAAAATGTGTGCTCTCTTTCTGGATCTACTGATAACCAACAAGGGCTAAGGTGCTGCTGAAGCCTTTCTACACCTGGAATTACCCTACCAACCTGTCTGTTTTCTTTGAACTAGTACTCTTCTGCCATTCTTAAAATTGGCCAGCCATTCAAAAATCAGCTGTGGGGACAGTCACACACAGAGTCTGATCAAACAAGGCTTGTCCTCTTGGAAGACTGGACTAAGATGACATCTCAGTATGCTACACACTCACCCCTCTTTCTTCATCCTACAGTCTCAGCCAGGACCATTCAAGATATGTGCACACAGCCATTAGCAACACAACCATGTGAAGGGAACATTTTATGCAATTCAATGTGGAATTTCCCTATACTGTTTGGTCTTGTTGCTGTTTGTCTGTGCAATAGATCCATTTTACCAGTTTCAAGTGTCTGTGGCCAAAAGCTAGGCAATTCTCACTCAAGCTTGCTGCAGGATGTCTCCAGACCATTTCACACCCAGAAGATTTAATGAGTCTTAGAAATCACATCACCTTTTTCAATCTGTTTAAAAGTTAAGCTTCTAATCAAAGGTAACCATTGTTCATTCTATAGTCAGTAAATAAATACTTCCAGGAGAGTCACTCATCCTGAGAGAAAGAAGTAGTGCTAAGAGCAGGCAGTGGTATATTTTCAGACCAGTCACACTCATCTGTGTCTCTCCAATGGGTGGAGAAAGATAGATAGGAAGATACGTGTTGAGATGAAATCTGGACCTGTTGGCTTCACAGGGAATTGCTCCCAGCCTCTGGAGCTGAAGAGCTGTCCTTAGGTAACAAAGTCAAAGTAAACGTGTGGAACTCCTTGCTAGTTGTGTAATGCAGATACATGGCCAGTAGAGACCATGTTATGGCCATGAAAAATTCCTTTCTGTTTGTGAGACAAATGGGAGTTTAAAAGAGATAGAAACTGAGTATGTTTTTTCATGTGGTCTAGTAATTTTTCTCCTAGTAGGAAAATTAGGGGGTTTATGGTATTGCCTAGTTGCTGCTTCGTTGCTTCTCTCCAAACCACCACCAGAGGCAGGCCAATAACATCATCTTAAAAGCAGGAATTAGTGTGTCAAAATTGATCTTGCCTTAACTCTCCATATGTTGCTATGCACTGACAACTGACAAACTGCACATGATCTCCATGTTCTCTGGAAAGGACTGCTGAAGTATTTGACAAGCTTCAGTCAAACCAAGCTGTTTTCTTCATCTTGAAGCCAACTTGCCAAACAATCTTTTTGACACTTTGTGGTATTTTATGTTGGATTCTTCAGTTTAAGAAGGTGTAAAAAAAGGTCAGTGTTAAGTTACACCAGTCCTCTCTGCTGTGTTGCTGTAACAGCATCCCATGTTGCAGTTCTCAGTTTTTCAGCTGCTCATCAGAGCAATTTCTCTGTCATAGCTGAGTAGTGTCTCAAAGATATGCCAGATATTAGATATGTTTGATACAAGGCAGAACCAAACATAGTGTCTTTTGAATGTATTTACCATGCACATTTTAATACCTCAGCTCTGGTCCAATGGTTCATTTGTTCCAAATACTTTCAAACTACTGCAATGATTTAGATTTTTTTTTCCTTATTTTTCTGAAGAGTCTGTTTCTTTTCCCTTAAGCTTCAACACTATTATACACAGTTTTGTGATCTGATATCTGTTGTGTTCTGAAACACTGTGAGAAGTTTCCAAACACTCCCAGAAGCACAAACTAAAGGTCACAGCTCCTGTCAGTGGGATGAATTATTACTGTGTTCAGTTTATCAAAATTAGGGTTCTCTCCCACCTTTTGCTGTGAAATTTGCTAGCTTCCCAGACCTCTGCTAACCTGCCCCTGTGTCCCCCACACTCTCATTTCCCTTCCCTTCACTATCTACCCTCTTTTGTTCCATGTGGTACCCCAGTAGCCCTCTCTGCCACAACCCAGAGGTCTCCTGATGCCACTTGACTGCCTTTTCCAAAGGTTGCCATCCTTTTCAAAAGGACATAATTCATAACATTTTATATGAAACAGCTGTTCCTCATGAGTAAACCAGTTGTCTACCTAGACAGCTAGAATAAACACAGAATAAACCAATGGTCTAGAATAAACCAATGGTCTAGAATAAACCAATGTTTTTTACCTTTGCAAATCACTTTTCTACCACCCAGGACTAGACATAAGAGAGCCTGGGCTTTCTAGCACATCGCTTCATCACTCCTCTCACAGGACATTTTTACTTCTATCTATTCATTGCATAAGTGAAAAGAAACATCTTTCACTGCCCACCTCTTAAGGTTATAATTTTCTCTCTCTCATAATTCTGTGCTTTTTCACCAAAATAAGGTGAAAAGAATTACCAGAAAAGCTGTTGAAGTCTAAGTTTCTAAAATTACTTAATATTGCTCCTGCTTCCAAAAAATCCCCATACAGTGTTTGATTAGCTTGAATTTAAAAATTGCAGACAGACAGCTTGGTCTCATCTCTTGCAAATCAGGCAGCCCTTCTGCAAACCCAAACCAGCAAACTCCCTAAATATTTAATGTAGTTGCACAGATAGGAGAAGGTGGTCATGTCACATTCAGCAGAGTGGTGTGAAGGTCTTGCCGTCGTTGCAATCTGCCTGTACCCAGGTGTTCTCTCTTGCCCTTTATTCAGTCTTACTTTGGGAAGGGCAGTGGTGGTGCTGGTTAAGGATTGTCCTTTTCAATCCATTTGTACAGCATCTGTCATCACTTGGCTCACAGCAGCAACTGAAGGGCAACTCCATTCTGTGGCTTAACAGAAATTGGATTAGAAATGCAGAAATCCAAGTCCCTTTGACCTCTTTTCAGTATAGTAAGCTCTTACCAGATAGTTATTTTTGGTTCTGTTTTTGGCATGAATTCAGGTGGAGCAGGACAAAGACATGGGTGATGTTGTGACAAAACCCATAACTGCTAAGCAACAGGAAAAAGGACCTTCCTTTTGTGAGCCTGGTTGTTACAGCTACTTTTGGCTTCCCAGAGCTCAATGGAGATGTCTGGTTTTTAAATAAGAAAAGTTGTATTGACTTTCATTGATATCATAGGAAGTGTCCTCCAAAGTGTCCCAAAGATCTTTTTCTTGTAGAAACAGGAACACTGCTTTTGTCCAGCCTTGGCCCAGTTGCTGCCTCATGGTAGAAAAACACCTTATCTCTGCTCTGTCAGGCTTCCCAACAAATGCAAAGTAGATTTCCACTCCAGGCAGGATTTCCTATTAAGATGCTGACAAGATCTGCCCACTGTAATTTCTGGGGGAGCTGAAGAGCTTCTCTGAGCTGTCTCTGTGCCCTGGATGCCAGCTAAACTCTACAGTTTGAGGCTTCACATGGAAATTCTTCATTGCAGCTTGTACTCCTGTCTTGTCTCCCTCTGTGCTTTTGGATTCTTACCTACCACAGATTTTGCTCATGTTCACTTGGAGCCTGTCTCCTTCCCCTCCTCCTCTAGTGCAGAAGACTAAAAGGAGGAAAAACTGGACCATGTCCATAAATGTTTATCTAGTGCATGATACAGTAGCCATAATTCAACGTACTGAATAAATATCCTGTTGGTTCGCACAGGAATTAGAGAGAAGCTGCAAATACTGATGATAATCCTGACCTGCATTACCACTAATGTGAGCACTTTATCCATCACCATTCAACACTCTGCTGGCAACTCAAAAATGAGTGGCCATGAAGTTCAGCTTTATATGTTATTTCAAGGCTACCTGTCCTAGGGGTCTCTAATGTGAGGATCAGGATTGCAGGAAGATCAGTTTTAGGAGACCTGAACTCCAAGAGCTTCGAAGATGATTAAACACATTCTCCTATTTGTATGACTGACTTCTCTCAGAGTTTTCACAAATTTTTGAGGACCTATATAGGAGCAACTTGGGATCAGCCATGACTTCTTCCAATTAAGGAATAATCTGAGCTCTGTTCTATCTTCCCTCCAACTCTTTGTTACACAGACCACCTCCTGATAGCTCAGAACTCTCCTAAAACCTCTGCTTTAGTTTATTTTATTGAACATTTGAGGAAGGGATGTGATCAACTCTCCATGAAGATCATGACTAGGTCCATTGAATCAAGTCCCTCACAACCTCTTCCAAAATTATTCCATGTATAAGTTAGTGCACTTATTATGCTTCATGACAGAATAAAGAGAGAGTGAACAGTGAGCTTTTTGAGTAACTTTTGTTAATTCTACTGATACACTTCTGACATTTTGGTCTTCAGTTTTAAAAACATGGCCCTGAATTCACAGGAATGACCACGAGTTTAAAGAAATAGTTTTTCAGAAGTGTATATATATATTCAATACCCAAGGAGAAAAGAACCCCATATGGAACAAAACTATAGTGAATTTACTGCCATTTCGCTCCAGTTTCCTAACCAGCTTTCCCTCCAGTTTCCTAACCAGCTGGGGACTTTTGT
Source organism: Cyanoderma ruficeps (assembly GCA_008694505.1). Lineage (NCBI taxonomy): Eukaryota > Metazoa > Chordata > Aves > Passeriformes > Timaliidae > Cyanoderma > Cyanoderma ruficeps. The sequence continues at coordinate 17,782,386 of VZDJ01000346.1, forward strand.
ATCGTCTTTGGGATTTTTCAAGAAACATCCTGCTTTTTAACAAGTCATTTGTAAAGAAATACAGTCAGACAATTTTTTCATCTCTTTTCCATTCTACTATTGTGTCAAAGTTAGAAGAATAAGCAGAAAGGAAGAAAATAAAAAAGAAAAAACATGCCAGTGAGTTATTAATCTGTCTATTGCATGTTGCCTGTGAATAGGGAGTATCATAATTTTTTTTAAATTTGATCACTAGCACTTTCTTTTTGCTGAAAGCAGAATAGGAAAGAAGACCCCTGTGAGCTTTGTCAACATCCTAGGGTTCCTCCAGACTCTAGATGAGAATCTGAAGGGCTCTGCTGTACTTCTGCCAAGCTGCTGAAGTGCAAAAGTCACTCGGCTCTCCCTTGGGACTCATCTGTTTCCATCGCACATACAGACAAGGCAGAGGAGTCCTTCAGCACCAGACAAATGGCAGGCCTAAGGAACAAAAATGTCAAAAAAAGAAAAAAACTTGAGGCCCTCTTCAGAAACAGGTGCTCTGGCCTGGAGGCACACACACAGGCAGGCCACACTATCAAAGGCTGCATGTCTGGCAGGGTGTTTATATGGGCCACAATGCTGGATGTGCTGTCTGGCTTATTTGTCTTGGTCTCTTTCTGCTTTGTTCATGGAGGAAACACCTTCTCTCGAAGGAATTCTACCCTAAATACTCCTGGCAACCTGTTCTCACAGTGCCCTGGCCTGTGATTGCCAGCAGTGTCTAAACAGAGGTAGGTTTAACCCCAGTCATGGGCAGTGCAGTTTCCACGGATCAGAAATATCTTGCCTAGATATTTCCTGACTGGAAAAGTGGCAGAAAATGCTGAGGTTCTTCTCCCTTCTCCTGAACACGAAAGCCAAAAGAGTTTTTGGACCACCCTGGTGTATCTGAATATTTCTGTCTTTTTTTCCCAATATAAATTTTCACAGAGTATGCATGACAGTTGTGGGGGTTACCCTGTCCCAAAACTAAGACTTACTGACCATCTTCAAAATATAGAATCATAGAACTGTTAAGGGTTCAAAAGACCTTTAAGATCATTCACTTCAACTTCTAACCCAGCACTGCCAAGTCCACCACTAAACCATGTCCACTAATACCACATCTAGGTGTCTTTTCAACAGCTCCAGGGATGCTGACTCTGCTACTGCCCTTGGCAGCCTGGCCATTATAACAGTAAAAACATTATTCCCAATATTTAATCTAAACCTCCCCTGGCACAATTTGAAACCATTTTCCATTTTTTCTTGTCCTGTCCCTTGTTACCTGGCAGAAGAGACCAACACCCCCTTGCTACAGCCTCCTTTCAGGGAGATTTAGAGAGTGATAAGATCTCCCTCAAGCCTCCTTTTCTCCAGGATAAACACTCCCAGCTCCCTCAGCCACTCCTTGTAGGACTTGTGCCCCAGACAAGTTTTGTTGCCATTCTCTGGACTTGCCCCAGCTCCTCAGTGTCCTTCTTCTAGTGAGGAACCCAGAACTAGACAATGGGATTCAAAGTATGGCCTCACCAGTGCCGAGTACAGGGAGACAATCACTGCCTTGGTCCTGCATTGTTTTTTTTTTCTGAAATTGTATTGCTTTTTCCATCAATCTCTCTTCGAGCTCTGGATGTAAAGTTGATGTTTTATGAAATTCAAGAATTTTCCCTCATCCCAGTCTAGAAGACCTAAATATAGATCTGTAATGCCCTCACCAGAACAATTTTCGTGAAACACATGCACAGCAAGTCAATAAGCTTGATGTGAATACCAGCACGTGCATCAGATATGACTGCAGAAGCAAAAGTGGGGTCATGATTTGGCAAAAATTTATGTGGTACTCAGGATGTCTACATTCATGTATGACTACATAAATCACAGAGCTATGAATGTCATGTGCTTTTTTTTCTCAATTCTTAGAAAAAGGTACTGGAACAACTAATAAAACTTATCTTTAGCTTCAATAAACTTTATTCCCTTCTTTATCATGTCCTGCAGCAAAATTTCTTGCTGTTTGAGAAAAAAGCCCCCACCTGATTTATTCAAAGAAAGGTCAAAGGCTTTCTATACAATTTGAATCTCTTCTCGTTGTTTAAATATAGACAAAATAAATGACTGCTGGCACTTCTAAGTTGTGCAAGACTTCTGGCTTATAAAGGGCTCTGGATCTATTCACAACTATCAAATATACTTCCATTAGATTCCCACTTGAAAAAAAATAGTGAAAATTCCCTGTTCCTTATATCTTTACACTATATCCCTCCATTAAAAGAAGTGCTGACAAGATGTTCATTTGAAATGCATCTGAAACCAAAGAACAATGCTCTTGAAGAGTACTTTTATGTTTGTAGCAGAGTATCTTCTAAAACAAAAAATTTCATAAACATGCTCCAAACCTAGATTACTCTTAGCCACTCCAAACAATGAATTATTTATAATTTCTGTCTCTGTAAGTATTTTTTATTAGATACAAAGTTTGTTTCTTCTCACCAATGCACTTGATTTATTGAATGTTTCATAAATTTGATATTACAAGTTGTGAACTATAAAGATCCCCATAATAGCCTTGAAGAAGCCAGCTGTGAAACCAGCTGCACTCTAGCTCTGACAACACAGAGCTCACTGAAGGCTGAATTAATGCTCCAAGAAACAAGAAAAATTATTTGGTGACTACAGATGCTTTGTTGTTGTGGTTGAACCTAGCAAGCAGCTAAACACCCCAGAGCTGTCTACTCTCTTCCCCCAGTAGGATGGGGTAGACAACTGGAAAAAAGGCAAAACTTATGGGTTGAGATAAAGACTATTTAGTATTACAGGAAAAGAAGGGATAATAATAATAGTATGTAGAAGAATAGGCAAAAGAAGAGATACACAGTTCAGTTTCCTCACCCCTCACTGACTGATGCCCAGCCCATCCCTGAGCATGTCACTGTCCCCCAGGCAACTCCTCACAGTTCTATTGTTCAGCATGGCACTGTATGCCATGGAATATCCCTTGGATCAAATGGGGTCAGCTGTGTCCCCTCCCAGCTGCTTGTGAACCCCCAGACTCTGTGCTGTTGAGGTGGGTGAGGAGCAGAAAAGTCCTTGACACTGTCTAACAACTGCTCAGCCATAACTAAAACATCAGTGTCTTAACAGCATTATTCTAACTCCAAATCTAAAATACAGCACTGTACCAGTTACTAGGAACAAAAATAACTCTATCTCAGCCAAAATCAGGGCAGTTGTCTCTCAATTCTGGTACCCACACAAACTTTTAAAAGTGAGTCGAGGCAACTATATTGCTGTCCACCATGTGGCTATGTCTAGGGCAAAAGAAAATTCTGGGGTCGGAAAGCTTCCTTTCTGATTCTTATGCTAAATCTCTTTCGTATCTTGATAAAAGCTATGTTTTCATTCTCTTCTATAAAAGCACTCAACTCCTTTGCAATGACTATCAATACAAGGAGCATTTTTATTTGGAAGAAACTATTATTTCTTGATTATTTTTAATGTTAAAGGTTTTGAAAAGGCAGATCTGAAATGTACCTGCAACTGTTTTTTCTCCTTTCCTACATCTATCTAATATCTGGTCTAAAAGCATGAATTGAGGGAGTGGGAAGACATCTCATGCTTGTTACTGTTCTGCATGCCAGGAGCTCCTTTTCCCAACACAAAGGGGATTTGCAAAGATGGGACAGGTAAAAGGATGAGGAACAACAGTCATTAAATGCAAGAGGAAAATTCAAATTGGATACAATGGGAAAGTTTTTCAACAAGGGCCTGGTTCATCCCTGCAGCAGGTGTCCTGGGAGTCCCACCCTTGGACTTTGTAGATGTGTCCTGGATATCACATCCTGGACAACACGACGGAGCCTGGAAGTTGGCTCTGCTTTGGAGAGGGAACTGGCCTAGATGATCTCCTGAGGTCTCTTCCAATTAAATTTTGCTAAGAATTTATAACAACAAAGTTGTAAAATTAGCATAATTAGTCATGCGAAAATGACTAATGCTAAAAAGTTCTGAAAATTGCCATTCCTATTTTGAGGGGAGGTTTTTTCCTTTGTTTCACAGTCCTTCCTCTAATATCTCTATTAAGCTTAACTTCTAAGTCATGGGAACCACATACCATCCTTTATGATGCTACAATAAAATACTTGATGACATGTAGACAAATAAAGGGAGAGCAGCTGCCACGCTTTCTTGGTCCTGACTAACTGCTGTGTTTGTCCTCAGACAGGTAGAAATTCCCTGAAGTTCATCAAATATTCAGGCAAAGGCTGATGACAGAACTAACAATCAGGCAACAGCTTTTCTTTTATTTGGCTCACTGGAGTCTCTTTGTTTAAGACAATTTAAGAGGTAGACACTGTGGAATGAATTGCCTCCTCTTATAGTTGTAAAAAATCCCTTTCCACCAATAAGGAGAAATTAAATATGGGTAGATGTAAGTGAAAAAAATAACTGTTTCCTATTAAGCAAAACATCCTCACATGAAAAATATCAGTTAATAATCACCAGGTACAAAAATGCTAAATCTCACAGAAGCCCCCCTGGGAAAAAGAGAAACCCTTGAGAAGTGGGCCTGTGAGAACTCCATGAAGCTCTAAAAGGCCAAGTGCAAGGTGCTGCATCTGGGTCAGGGCAATCCCAAGTACAAATACAGGCTGGGAAGAGAACAGATTGAACCCTGAGGAGGACATGAGGGTGCTAGTGGATGAAGCTCAACACGACCTGGCCATGTGGTCTTGGAAGCCCAGAAAGCCAGCTGTGTCCTGGGCTGCATGAAAAGCACTGTGGCCAGCAGGCTGAGGGAGGGGATTTCTACCCCTCTGCTCCTCTCTTGTGAGATCCTACTGGCGTACCACATCCAGCTCTGGGGCTCCCCATGTAAGGGACCTGCTGGAGTGAGTGCAGAGGAGAACTACAAAGATGGTCAGAGGGCTGGAACAAGGCTCCAGGGAGATCATACAGTGCTGGTACCAAGGCCATGTGGTAATACGATAAAAGTTAATGACTCTAAACTGAAAGAGGATAAGTTTAGATTAGATAATATGAAGAAATTCTTGACTCAGAAGGTGATGACACAGTGCAACAGGTTGCCAGAAAAGCTGTGGATGTCCCATCCCTAGAAGTGTTCACAGTCAGGTGGGACAGGGATACAATCAGCCCGGTCTACTGGAGGTGTCTGCCTGAGGCAGGGGAGATTGGAAATGGATGACCTCAGAAGATCCCTTCCAACCCAAACCATTCCATGATTCTGTGACTTGATGGTGCAACACAAACCTCCTCACGGTCTGGCAGTACTCGGAGCAAATTCCTGTGACCCTTTTGCTCAAAGGGCATCGTCAGTACCCGGTGCACTCGGTTCGGCACAGCGCGGGGCCGCTCTCGGTGGGGGGGTGAGGTGTGCGACGGTGCGTGGGAGAGAAGGGAGAGGTGTGGAACGGGGGGAGCGGTGTGCGGGGATGGGGAGGAACAGGGGTGCGGAGGTGGGAAGGAACAGGGGGTGAGGAGGAGCAGNGAACGGGGGGTGAGGAGGAACGGGGGGTGAGGCGTGCGGTGCGCGGGGCCGCGCTCCGTGCGGAGCCACGGCGGGGCGCGGTTGCCCGCAGAACAGCGGCTCGTCCCTCCCCAACCCGCCCCCTCCGAGCGGGACGCATGTGATCCCTTTTTTTTCCCCCCCATTGCTATGGAAACAGAGCAAAGCAAAGGGTAAATATACGGACAATGGCTAAAGACAATTTTAATTTTCATCCCCGCTTAAATGTCACAGGTTTTTAACGCGCCGCCGCTGTAACCGGAGCCGCCATCTGCAGCCCGGCCAGCGAGCTGGTCCCCGAAGCCGGAGGAATACAAGTCCTTCATTATTGCCAAGTGGGATCAGAGCACGTAGGTCTGTTTAGACACTGCGAAGCATTGTAAGAGGGCTCTCTTCAGGGACAGCCATAAAAGCCTCCTTCTTCCTCGCGTTAGAAAAGAGCAGCTGTATTCTTCTTACGTGGACCCCGCCGAAGGTTGCCTGTCTCTACACTGCAAGACTTTCGGGTCAGCGCGGAAAAGCAAACTTTATTTCACAGCCTGAACAGGGTTTCCCAGTGCAGGGTTGTGCTTTGGGTGGGAGCTGTGCTCAACCCTGTGCACGTGGCTCGGGAGAACTGGTGGGGAAGGTTTCTGAGGTTCTGTATTGCTTGTCTGACAAATATTTTGGCAGCTCTGAACTAACTTTACAGTATAATCCTGAGCAGTCTTATAAGTTAGGGTATTTCATGCTATTAATGATCTGTTAATGGCCACTCCCAACACCTTTGAGATTAAATTAAAACCATAACCACTGCCTGTTAAACAGGAGAGATAGGCCACTTTACAGTGCCTGCACTCGCTAATTTTGCATCTGAGGCTCAGCCTAGTTTTCCCTCTTCAAAGCCAGTGACAAAGTGCTCGATCAGTGATATAAATAAATAGGACTGAATTGGTTATTTTATAGGTACATGAGTGCCTCATTAATTGCAGAGTGTTACAGATGTGAACAGGGTGCTCTAAACTGTTTACCAGCTGGTTCTTGGAAATGAGACTTCCTGGATGACTTTCCTGTTGAGATATGCTGCCCCTCCTTGTAATTCCCATGGTGGTTCCTGCTTCCCGGCAAGACCAAACTCCCCATTCACACACAGGATCATTGTTGGCATTGCCACTGGAGTTGCTAGAAGAGCTCTGGTCAGGCGCCTGGAAGATGCTGATTGTTCTGTGCAATTTCCCAGCGTGAGCCTGCTCATGACACACACAGCATCCAGAAATGTGAGCCACGCTGTCTGTGGCACGGCAAACCCCGGGAGCACGTGGACTGCTCGGCTGCATCTGGAGCTGGGGTGACCTTTCCTGAAAGGACAGATTGGCTTTGAGTCAGGCTGGGAGTCAGCATTCTGCTGGATTTCTGTTAATTGTATTAATTGCAGCGGTCTCTGCTTGGCACTGCTTTACTTGGAAACCTGTGAGTGCTCGCAGACAGAAATCTTGGCTTATGAAGGCTGCATCTTCTGGTTGGATTTGAGAAGGGGGAGGAAGAGGACAGGGACTGGCCAGCTGGGCTCCTTTCAGTGCAGTCAGGAAATTCAGAGTTGCTTCTGCTGCATTCCAGTACCACAGTGCTGTGTTTCACAGGCTTCTTGCTGCTAATTAAATATTTAACATACATGTGAAGTACGACAAAGGGAAGGAGGGAAAAACTAACAACCCAGATGTGACAGTATATCGAAAAGCCATCTTGTATTGGCATGAAGAGAAACTAGAACGTTTAAGAAGCCTTTTTGTCTTCAAAACCTTATGGTTCATTTGTGAGGGTGCATTTTAGATACTCAGAGACAAAATCTGATGCTTTGAGATCATGATGCTCTTCAACATCCCTTATACACGGTATTCATATGAACGTGAGGCACATTCTGACTATTACTTGTCATAATACATAACAGTCCGGCCAGGTGCCTTCTTCATTTATGGTTTCCTGCTATGAAAAGCTTACAGTTACTACCAGATGTTCCCAGAAGGAAAAATCATGTGGAAAATAACTGCAAAAATAGTCTCTGGATTAAACGACCTGATCGGTTCTCCAGTGCTGTGTCGTGAGATGGCATTTTGTCCTGCACAGACTTGCTTATGAATTACAAGAAAAAATTAAAAGGATATTATGCTATCAAGGCATAAAAATTCCTCTCCAGGTTCCTAAAGAATTTAGGAGAATGTCCAGGAGCTGTATTTGCAATTAATATTAACAGCAATTGACTTTAATACCTCAATGTAGAACCAGAAATCTTTATTGTAGTCTGTTGTATGGGCTTTTGTTTGTGTTGGCTTTGTTTTCCCAGAAAATTGTATACCAGTATTTACAAGGATTCAAAAAAATAAAAAAAAATTAACATCGCTCTCCTGGTTCTATACGAGCTTGAATGCCTGGTAAAATACCAGATGAGCCCAGCTGTTTCAAAGCACTTTAATTCACTTTTGACCAAGATACTCACATCTTCATTGCATATACTGAATGAATGCAAGAGTTGAATTTTACAGGGTCAGACTGATGTTCCCTTATCCCTCAGGGAATCTTTGTCTAATTGTGTACGGACCATGACAGCAGGCTCTGTCAAAGATATTTGTTTAAATCTTTCATATGAAATGTCCCTCTCTCAAACAAACAAATAAATCTCTGATTTTAGGGCATAAAAATACATGTCTGTAGATTAAACCCTGGTTTCCTGGTAAAACAAACCATGCATAAACCTCAGAAAGATTTTGGTAAGTAATTGAAATCTTTCAAATAAGGAACTGAATTTGACAAATCCCTTAGTAACGTAAACTGAGCTCTCTGGAGGTCAGTAGAGCAGGGGCTTCCTGTAGGAGAGGGCTTGCACAAGTCCTCTCCTACAAGACCTCTGCAGATTCATTCAGGCAAAGGCAAAAAAGTCTTTCCTTAAAAGTGCTCCTCACTTTTCAGTTCCTTACTTTTATCAGGAGCTGTGGCAACATGGAAACTTAAAACCTCTGAAAACAGAGCACTTGTGTCTGAATGGAAAAGAAAAAATAAAAAAGAAAAGGCATATTGGTCCATTTGACTCGGTTTAGGCTTCTGGAAGACACTTGACCATCGTGGACACATTCACCCTGCAGTATTTCTCTTAGCTCAGTCACTGCCATACCAGCATCTCATTTACAAAGCTGTGCTGAAGTGCCTAACGTCTCTCATTTATTTCAGAATATTTTTCAACACCCTTAATTCTTCTAGATTCTTCTGAAGTGGCCATTTGAATGATTACTCAAGACAAGCATATAGAGCTACCAGTTCACCTCAGTTCTACTCCATTAGACATTTATAGGTGGTTTTTTCTCACTGAAATGACTACATCCTAATGAATTACCATGCATTTTCAGTATGGCACTGCTGTGTTGATTCTGGACTTTGCCCCCTGCATCTTTAGGATGCAAGGGTGCTGCTTCTGATACATGCCTTCCCTTTCCCTGGCTCTTCCCAAGCAATTAGGTTTGTAAAGAGCTTTTGATTTTTAATTTATTCATTTTGTTTGCATCGACATTTATTTTGGACTCTGTTGCCATGGCAAGTTAAAATGGATGATTCCTCCGATAACGTGTCAGTTTGTTTCCAAAAATTTGTCTCTGTCTCTACGAAGTAATTATTTTTGCTGGCATCCATCTCCCTTCACTAGTTTTCAGATGCACTTGATGTCTCTTTCTCTCAGCATGAGGGCTTTTGAATGCCTGCCATTGCAAGATTTTTGTTGTTGTTATTGTTGCTACTTTTGCCTTTCATCTGGTGCAACATCCTCACAAACCTCTGAAATCTTGCACTCCCCAAATCCCAGCACTCTTGTGTTTCCTGCTTTTGGAAATCATGGCTCTATAAATGGCAGTTTCCAAGATGGTTTTTGTCGCTTTTGATGTTTTTTTGTCTACAGGAATATATCAGCTACCAAGGAACATCTATGAGAAATTGAAATTAGCATTCTCTCAGAAATTGTTGGAGATAGCAGTCCTTGGCATTGGTCCCTTCGACAGCCTGCTCCAAAAATCTTTGGTCGGTGTGTACCATAACAAAGCATCCACTTTTTTGAGGACCAAACTGGTATCAGTTGCCACCAGTTCTAGTTTTCAGTTATTAATAACATGCTACCAAAATATATATACCTTCATAGATAAAACATACATAGATAAAAAGGCAATATTTCCTCTCTCTTGCAGCACTGACCCATCTTTCCACACTTAGCAAAGCTCTCCCATATCATTCACAAACTTTGATGACTGCAGAAGGGTGAGACTCCTTATTTTGGGGAATTTGGAAAGGCTTTTTGTGCACAGCCCTGTTAGAGTCATTCTTCTGCTCATTGAAATCTTAAACCTCTCAGTGTCTGAGTGAGTGTCTCAGCTCAGCCTGACACACATGTATGATGACACACAGACTGAATATTAATCAGCATTTTGTTTAGTCCAGAGTGATTTATGGCTGCTTTGCCATGTGCATCTGCCACACTGCACTGGAGGCAGTTTGCTTTCAAGCCCATTGATAAAATGGCTTAGGACAGTGACAATGACAATCGGCCTTTAAGAGCTACATCTATATAAAAAAACAAAGTAAAGCCAGTGAAAAGTCCCAGGCACTGGGGGTTGACAGTCTCTACAACTAAATTCAACATTTAATTCACCAAGAGGAATACAGTGGATCTTACAGCCCACCCCTGGTAGTCCTGCCACCTCTGAGTTAACCTCTACTCTTCTTCCCTCGGCTGTGGCTGCTCTTCATCAGCACGCCCAGCTGTCAGCTCAGCACAGCTCCCGACATCCTCCCTGCAGCTACCCCAGCTTTTGTTAATCAGACAAGCAAAAATTTAACACCCATCCTGCTGAAAGTAGCCCGCTGATTTCAGAGGGATCAGGATGTTGCCAAAGCAGTTTGATTATTCACTTCAAGTAATATTTTTATTTTTTAACAAAGGTGTTTACTTTTTAAACAAAGACCATTGGCTAAGCCATGGCAACAAGAGTGTCTGTGTAGCCAGCAAACACTTATTATGTGGGTGGGTGGTTTGGATGGTCTTGAATACATAATTAAATTTGTTTTTCCTTTCAGCTCCCTGTGGTGTGTTATTTTTTTATATTAAGCGTTATCCCATCTTGAAGACAACTGTTTTTTATTATTAAAAGGACAGTTTAAATGCACTTAGTAAAACCAAGTCTCTTTCCTTTTATGTCTCAATCTTTTTCCAACCAAAGAAGTCCTTAGATGCCTATGATCAGTTTCTGCAGCCAAAGTGTTTCCCTAAACATTTTCTGAAGGGCTAGAAGCCTTGTACGCTTAATGCAGTAAGGTCCTTATCTCCTGATCCTTACAATATTCAGCATTAGCTTATGTGCTTTATGCTGGATCAGCAAAATTGTGGCCATGGAATGTTTCTCTGCTGTAGAAGAAAGAAGCTCCTCTGTACTCCTTCTGGTACAGGTGAAGGGCAACAGCACATAAATAACTGACCAGTACTGCAATAAGCTGAACTTCTGCAGTCCCAAAGTTCAGTGACTTTGAACCATGGCTTATCAGCAGGAGTGGACCCATCAGTTTTGGCAGTGACAGCCCAGTGGGCTTTGTGGGAATACAAAGTGTCTCAGACTGGGTAGGTGACTCAAAAGAGATGGGTGGAAAATCTCCAAGAGCAAGTGTGATAGGAACAATTTGAGGTGAGGATCAAACCAACAAATGCAGGGCTGGAGTAACTGGCAATGAAAGCAGTACAGCAAAGTGAATTTGGAGATTATGATAGAGCTAAAATAAAATAAGAACACAAAACTTCATTTTCTTGTGAACCAAAACCATTCCTTTTTAATGATTTCTTTCTGTTTGTTGCCTAGTTTTCGTAGAATCACAGGATGCTTTGAGTTGGAAGAGACCTTCAGAGGTCATCTAGTCTGGGTGTACCCCCACCCTGCTATGGGCAGGGGTAGCTTGCACTAGACCAGGTTGGTCAGAGCCCCTTGCAGCCTGGTCTAGAACACTTCCAATGACAAAGCATCCACAACTTCCCCAAACAACCTCTTCCAGTGCCTCACCAACCCCACAGCAAAGAATTTCTTCATGTCCAACCTAAACCTACCCCTTTTCAGTTTAAAACCATTACCCCTTGTCCTGTCACAACAGGCCTTTGTAAATGCTTCTCTCTGCCTTTCATATAAGCTCCCTTAATACACTGAAAGTTTGCAATAAGGTCTCCCCAGACCCCTCTCTTCTCCAGGCTGGGACACCCACATCCCTCAGCATTTCTCCATGAGGGAGGTGTTTCAGGAGTGTTAGGAGTGTCATAGGAAGGTTCAGATAATGTGGCTAAGCTGGTGAAGGTCAAGCCTGGTGCCTCAGTGATAAGGGATGAAAAGCACATACATGGAAAGTCTGAAGAAAATGAGTACCTAAAAAAAGAAAATTGAGGAGAACATGGCATGCTTCTTTTATGTTAATATTGCTGCAGGGAGGACAGGAAAGCATTGTGTGTCATGTTCAGTAGGGGAGAGAATAAGTCTGTTCATAACCAAAGGTTTTAAATTGGAAGAGAAAAAATCTTTACCTATATAAGGGCTCTGAAACACTGGCTGGCAAGTTATGTGTGAAAAAGCTTTCACTGAATGTTTTCAAGAACAGGCAGATGACCCTCTACTGAGGAGGATTTAGTGTCCTTGATCCTGCCTCGGTGTAGGTTATTGGGCTACAGTTTTTGGTGTGTGTTTCTTTTTAGCTACAAAGTTCTGTAATGTACACTCTCCTTGCACAATCTGGGAGAAATTAGAGTTGAATCCAAACAATCGGGCTGGGACTGATACTCATGTCTAGATGAAACAACCCAAATATGAAGGCGGAAATTCAACTAAGTAGCTACTATTAAAAAAGGACTATAAATAAATTGCCTAGAGTTTGAGGCAGTTGCATTACTGTGGGAAACCATGAAAGAAGGGTTATTTTTAACTTTTCTGTTGGCTTTTCTATGGCAGTTGATCTGGTGATTTATTGAAACACATTTGTAATGATTTCACTAATGTACACGACATGATGAAAAATGCCGTGTTTAATGAGTTTTATGTGATTCATAACAAACTGCAGACAGTAAAAGCCTGATGACATTTTTAAATTCTACAGGACAGGAAAAAATTTAATTTTAAAAGCACAAAACTAAATTCTGAGAAGTGTTCCCTCTTTAATTTGCCATTAAATCCAGGGAGAAGTGAAAATTTTAAAGGATTCCCTAATTAAATACTAGTCTATTGAGTCAATACTACAAGGAACTAAAGGTCAGTTAGGATAAAACAAAACCATGCAACTATCTGGAATCTGTTGTTCACTGTCTTTTGGTCTTTGCCAAGCATGCTTTTGCTTGAAATTACTTCTCACATAACCAAATAATATTATAACAGAAAGTAATAAAGTCAGCAAATGTAATGTTCTTTTTCTGAAATGTCATATTATGCTGTAAGAGGCATTTAATTTAAATTCTAAGAGCTACTTGCAGTTATTTAAAAAAACAGAATTAATTTTTCCTTTGCACTCAGAATTTTTCCCCATTTTGGTCCAAACTATAAGTCTACTCAACTAACTCAGCTAATTGCCCAGCCATTTGCTCATCTCCATTAAAATGGCTCAATACTCAGATAAAAATAGATAACAAATGGGCAACCCTTTTAAGGTTTAAAGGTTTTTTTTTCTTTGCATGCTGAAGAGTGGGCTTTTGAACTTCCAAGTAGGAAGAAAAGAAGCTTGAATCTCTAGTGACTAGCTTACTATAGCTTTAATTCAAATCTGGATCTCCCATTAAGGTCATCTCTGTAGTGGTTTGAAGTTTTCCTTTTCGTTAACCTCTGCATTGAACTGAATATTCCTCAGATTCCCTAATTAGTTACAGTTGGAGGTTTAGAGACTTTCAAGACTTTCCTCTTTGAGCAAGGAAGAAAAAGGTTCAAACAATGGTCAGGAAGCCCTAAAACCTCTTATCTCTCAGAAGTTCGATTAGACAAGAAGAGTACTGTCTTGATGGATTGAAAGTGCTCTGTACTAGATAAGAACAGGAAAGATAAGAACATTAGGATTTTTTTTTTTACAGAAGAAAGGACTGCTTTCCTTTTAAGCACTATCTTTTCTTCATTCATTTACACATTGGAGGAAGGACAGAATGTGTTTGCATTTAATATTTGTGCTTACACACTCATTGTGACTCAATTCTTTAACAGACACTACAGAATGGTATAAGATTAAATAACTTTAAAAGCAGTCAAAGCTTACTAAGTGCCTCATTGTTATGTGGCCTTAGTGATGCTGGAAAAGAAGGTAGGAAAGGTGATGGTATAGAAATATGCAAAAAATTACATTTGTTCAATGTATTCACATTTAGATAGCAATAAAAAGTAAATATAGGTGTGAGAAAGACACTGGCTGCCCTGGAAGATGGTTGTGTAAATATTCTATTTATTTTTCTCCATTCAGTGGGTTGGTTGTTGCTTTTCTGCCAGTTGCTTTCCATTAATGACTTTAGTTCTGAAAGGCCTTAGAAGGAAATTGTTTACAGATATTTTCCTTTGCTCTGACAGAAATATGAAGCCATTTTCAATCAGCTTCCTCCTGTTCTGCATTTGTGGCCCAGCCACTTCCCCATTTAAGTCAATCAGGACCTAGCCATCCACTTAAACTGGAGCAGATGAAGTTCTTTACCTAGAAGTGGCTAAAGAGCCAGGGAGATGAATGTTTTCTATAAGCCAAAGGATATTTTAATAGCTCAGCTTTTTTTCTAGTTGATTTAACTATGTCTTCCAGTGCCAATATAGAGAAAGAGACCGTACAATCCTCCTTTTAAGGACCCTCAGGGCTTCATTTGTTCTCAGGTGGACTTTGCATTAAACAGTTCCATTCACAATTTTCCTAAGATGTCACAGTCATAATCCAATGTATATAATTTAAAAGGCAAAAACATCCTGATACAGCATAGAAGGCTTTTAGCTGTATGTGGTTTTCATTGGATTTTTTTTTTTTTTTTCTGGTCATTGTTTAAGAGCTACTCACTAGAGATCTTTTGTAGATTTTATGGGAATCTATTTATCATTACATTATGTTAATTCAAATTTTTTCATTGAACCAACATACTTCTTGCCTCTACATTTATAATTGCACAGATTTATGATACTGTGGAGTTCAGAAACTTGGGCAATCTGGAGCAGATTATATTTGGGCCAAACCAGCAGATTGTAGCCATCCTTTCTAGTACCTTTCCTATAACTTTCACACGAACTAACTGAAACAGCTGAGGTGGCCTGGGATCCATAATTACACATTTACACATGAACAAAGTTAACTTGAGAACTCAAAAAGATTTAGAGGAAATGGACTAAACTATAAGTTTCATTCTATAATCACATCTAAATTACATTTCACTTATCAGCTACTGCTAGCTTTTGATGAATCCCATGGAGCAGCTGTTTTGCCTTTCTTGCTTGCAGAAAAGTAAAGAAATCATCAAAACTTGTCAGAAATCTGGCTCTACAGGGAGAGTCAGCAGTCAGTGGCAAGACTCCCCTGTGCTTCAGCAGAGTGAAGTCCTTGTGTTGTGATGCTGCCCACAGGCAGTTACAACAACAAAACAGAAAAAAACTTCATCTATTGAGACACGGGGAGGAAGAAGCTGGAGAAGATTTCGGTAGAGTGGTGGAAGATAAGTGACAGCAGTGAAGATGAGGAGGCAAAAGAGCTAAAGAAAAGGAAGAGGCAACAAATGGAGCAGATGCAGCAGGACAGCTGTGAGAAGAGACAGGGGTGTGGAAAATTGAGAGTGGAACTGAAATAAGTGGAGTTGTTTCTCAGATTAAAGAAGGGAGTATATTTTTAATTGGTTCCTTCAAGGAAATGACTGTGGTGTAATGGGTGAACTGAGAGGGTTAAAAGCCTTCAGACAGACAACAGGCATAAAAGACCTTACACTGTATTTAGATCCAAATCAGCCCTGCCAGAACAGTTCATTCCACCTCTGGCTTGTTCCCAAGGAACTTTTTCCTTCATAATTCTCACAGATGGACTGGGATTGTACCATGAGGCAATTGAACAGGAAAGTACAATCCATAGGACAGTGTCTGAGGACCTCTTTCCTTAGGACCCTATAGCCTGTGACACATGGTCCATCACATCCTCTACCAAAATGTTGGCTTCTCATACAGAGGTGAGAGGAGAGTGGAATTGAGGGCCCAAATGTCTGTAAGAAAGAACACATGCATGCAGCGAGTGAAATAGATGATCTCTGACCATACGAGAGATGTGGTTCTCTGCATGCTGCTGTGAAGCTTCCTGCAGCAGCAACAAATACCACTGCACTGGTGTTTGAAGTCAGGCATTTAGGTTGTGGCTGTCCCATTGAGTGACACATACTTGGAACTGTCCTTGGGCATTGAGGCCAACTGGTGTGCGATGACTTTTCTATCTTCCAAACCTACGAATGAGCTCACAAAAGACAGACAAATAGATTCTCCTGACTCGCAAAACAAAGATAAATCTGCGCCCAGACTTCATCAGCAGTGCTCCCAGACATGTGCCAGCTCCTCTGATTGTTTCTCATCTTGGAAAAAGCTAATTAGTTGGGTCAAAACCTTGCTAGAAACTAGTCTACTGGCTGAACAGCACAGATGGGTGAATCACTAAGGCTGAGAACACTGGTTTGTGTGTTTAACTGAGCATTATAGAAACATTAATGCTGTTTTTCTGTGAGTTACTCATATTGACTACTCTGAGAAGGACCATTCCTTCTTAAAATAATATCTCGGGTTATTTTGAGTATTTGTAATTCCAGTAGCAATAGGAATCTGGGCATCTTTTTGCACCTCAGGCTGTAGTGATCCCACACCACAGTGTGAAAAACAAGCACATTTCCAAAGGCCATGGAGGGAATTTTATGAGTCAAGTTCTCCAAGCCTGGACCAGTTCACAGAACCCAAGGTTGCAGAGCTCCCCACAGATATGCTCTGTATTAAAGCCACCAGAAGGCCCATGCTCTTGGATTTGTGTGTGGCAGCATAGACCTGCACGGTCACCAGGATGCAGCAATCACCTTAGAAGGTGGCTTCAGGAACACAGAGATTCCTCATTGTTTCCATTGGGTGCCAGAGAAATCCCTCGTTTAGCATGTCCCCGTTCTCACAGCTGGAGAGTTGGCAATTGCCTTCCTTCCTTGGCTGCTATCCAACACTGAGTCAGTTGGGGGATTAAGAAATACCACTTCACATGCACTTCTGTTGCTGCCTTTCCATTCACAAATGTAAAAACATCCTTGATTTTTTCTGACAAAAATGTAAACAAGGAGACTAGCTGGCCCAGGGGATCTGTAATAGGATATAGAGCCTTTCACCTCTGTCTTATGAACAGAACATCGTACCCCTCTGATGCACATTTTGTGGCTTGTGAGAAGAGAGCTGGTGGTCTGAGCCTCAGTGTCATGTGTCTGCTTCAGGAAGCCACACGATTTGGGACTGATTAGCTTCTTTGTCGGCAGCCCCCACAGAGGGGCTGGTGATGAACTGGTACCTCCTGTGCAGAGATAAAACACACTGATTGTACAAGGGGAACTGGTCTCAGTGATGCTGATTTTTGCTTTTTCCCCTGACTAGTGGCCAGTCTTTAACCATCTGTAGAAAAGCTAATCATGAACTTGAATTTACTTTTAATACTAATGAAAGCAATGTAAATCATACACATGCATTTTTGGTGACTCAGATATGCAATGCTGTATCTGGCAATGTTGTTTTGGTGAGTAAAGAAGGAGCTTTAATGAAATGGATGCCAAAATCTGACATTGCATCACCTGGCTCTGAACAGTCCCTCAGTGCCCCTGACTGCAGCACGTGCAGACCTGCTGCCCAGGTGAGACCCTGCACCCAGGTGAGGGAATCCAAGCTGCTTCATGCTCACGTCTCTGCAACAGGAGGGATGTGTGTCTAACCTTTGCAAATAGCAGGGCCAGCCCCTTCCACATGGCCCAGAAGGAATACTTCCAGCCTCAGCATTTCTGGTTTAGGGCTCTGAGGCTTAATCCACCAGCTAAGGCTGTATCCATCATCTGTGAAGGGAAATTTCCAAACTTAGCAATATTGGTAGGTTTTGTGGAAGCTCATTCCTTACAGCTGGTAAGTACATGAATAATATCTGCAAACTCTTCTCTTTGTGTCATTCTGTTAAAATACAGTCCTCACATTCCTGTTGATGCACTAGTGTCTGGGAATACGGAGTTCTGCCCTGCCTTCAGAATGCTTCCAACTTGGGTGTAGCTGAGCTGAATTTGGTTGGATTCTGGGATGTTGTACAAGTAAATATCTAAATTTAAACTGGATGTGTGACTGGCTATTTATAACTGGGTTTATCCACACTGGTCTCTTAATGCCTCTTGACATAGGCAAATGCAATGAATTAGGGCCAGGTGTATTTCTGCAGGCAGTTTTCACTAATAATAGGAGTCTCCTTACCTCCAAACAATCAAGTAGAAAAGAATTGTAAGAGAAAATATTTGGACACAAATTTCCATTAGCTTCCATTAGCTGTGGTGGTGGGTCAGGCTGTTGCAGCTCCTTTGCTGCTCACTCAGCTCTGCTCTCCTGTCAGATGCTGCTGCCTTGAGGAGAGACCTCAGCTACTTCAGCAGAGGATCTGATGGCTTAGCTCCAAACCACCTCCTGCAGAAGTTCAAACTGAGCTCTCAGGGTTGAATGAGCTCTGGGGGAGAGTGGAATAATATCTTGAGCTCTATCATCTCTTCACTAAATGAATTTATCTAGAACCTGAATTCAGAAGAAACCCAAAGGAAAACATTGTGCTAAGAAGGAAGCAGAAATAAACTGACTATTCTAAGTCTAGGACTGTAGCTCTTCTTTGGATCCAGTTCCAACATTCTCCCATTATTCCCCTTCCTTTTTCCCTGTTCACAGTAATAATTTGCCCTCATTTATCCAGAACTCAGGTCTTCTGTTGTCTTAAATGCCAGAAAACAGCAAATATGACACAGGATTGGGCACAGTAACATACAGAAGTAGGTGAGACTTTTCATCAAGCCTAGAAAGAAGTGGGCAATAGAAATATCTGACATAGGCCTATTCAGACTGTGGGTCTTCAGACACAGCTCACAGCTGTTTTCTGATTTTACTGGTGGCAGTGAGCACTAGGTGGATGTGTTACATGATTACTGGGGGGCCAAATGCACTGATAGAGTAAAAGTCACCTAACCATCACCTCAATATAATCTGATTGAACCAAATTCCCCTGAAACCTTGAAATAGTGCAGCCAAAGGAACTGCGAAGGCATCAATGTGCTCTCTGTAGGATCCACAGTACTGTTTTTTCCAGTCAGATGGAAGAAGACAACCCAAAACACTGTGAGAAAAGCACCCACTGGGCTGCCAGCTGCCTGACTGGAAGCGTGGGATGTCAAAACTCCCTAAAAATCCCAGTCCTCTAGAGATTTCTATTTTATTTATTTATTTATTTATTTATTTTTAGATAAGTCATCCAGGTCAATTCAATTCCTAACTATCTGCTACTCTTAATAACCCTGATATAATTGCCCTCACATTTATTTAGTCTAAGTTCTTACTTGCTGATGTTCTGCCCACACTGTAGATTTCAGGAACTTGATTTAAGCAAATAAAATAAATATTTCTTGATAATTTAATTACACTAAGAAAACACAGGATTCTTGATAATTTTTGGGAAAGCAAAAAGGTCAGAAGGATTAGATCTGAGAAAGTTCTTAAGAAGCCAAGTCCAAGAATGTACATTTCAGTAGTCACTTAATTCATGGCAACACTTAAGACTCACCTAGGACTTCCCTGTTTTAATGTGGAGTGTTAAATCCCAAACACTCTAGGAAAGAACTTCCTCTTTTTGTAGGCCCCCAAGTTCTGTGGTTTTGTTTGCATCAGGGGACAGATCCCACTGAAAAGCATAGGGGACCTGACCTAGCCAGATGGTTTGGGTACTTTCTTATAGGTAAAGCCATGAAATTGAGTCCCTTCAACTTAAACTACTTAATGTGTCCATGGGCTATTGACACAACTGTGATACAAAAAGTAGATATAATGCCAAGATTGGAAATTTCCTTGTCACAACCCTTCAGACTTGGTGAGAGAACAACCTGAGCTGGCTCAGAGGCCAGCCTAGATTTCTAGAAAGAGTTGAGGATTCAATCCTGCTTTTTGCATAGTGTTTCATACTTGATACATATAGATGCTGGCTGAACCTCACTCTGCTGAAGTGTCTCTGTGCTGAAGGGCACTGAAGATGTGTTCAAGGGAGATGGTTTAAGATGTTATGGTTCTCTGTCACTACTGCTCCTCCTCTAAGGCACTACTTAATGAACAAAGCAAAGCTGGAAAAATGGTGTCTTCTCAGACCTCAGCCATTTCAGTGAAAATTGTTTTATTTATTTGAACATACCTTTCTGTCACAGGAATGGGTTGTTAATTCCAGGAATGGCGTAGAGTGGAGGACTCATTCTTAAACTGCAGTAGACGGATTTGTTAACCTGTTCCTTATCTCTTCCATGGTCTCTTCAAATTTAGGCTCTGACAGATTTATGCCTAAGTTTAATATTGTAGTTTCTACTTTGCTACTGCTTACAGCAAGATCAGATAATCCCAAATATAGTCCTTAATATGTCATCATCAAAATTTTCCACTAACACAGAAGACAAAATAAGCACCATCTCTAAATTACTTGAAATGCTAGAAGAGGATATAAAAAATATTTATTCTCCTTCCCAAAATCCCCTGGAAATCTGTCTGAGCATAGCTTTGCTCAGCTCCACTTAGCAAGTTTCCCCTGTGTCTCTTTACTTGCCTCTTCAGTGGATGCTCTCAAAAACTCCAGGTCAAGACTGAAATCTGTTCGCTGCAAGAAACAAAGATCAGTGTCTGGCAAATCAGCATCAAATGCCTGAGTTTGGGCCCCATAGCCATGAAGGCAGAATAACCTGCAAAACCCAGAGAGACTGGACACACAAATCTATACCCTGCAATACAGATTTTCTCTTGTACAGCTTGGTGTGTCACAATAGTCAGGATCTCCTTCTGCTCTCAGGGAGATGTGAAAGTTCGCTTTATTTAAGCATTCATGAGTTTTGAGGTGCTAATTGATAGCCTGGAGTGCTTTGAGCTCTATGTGTTTTTGCCACCCATCTGTTTTGCCTCCTGTTTGTTAACACAGCTGGTGAAACTCATCTGCAGGAACCCACTTCATCCCTGGGTTCTTTAAAATCTAATCCCAACCTCTGAATGTCCAATTGCACCAATCAAAAACAATTAGAGAATGTGCAGTTAAAGTGATCAATGCTGCAAAGCAGCCTTAGGAAAGGCAATGCCAACTGGTGTGCTTTTGTGCACACAGTGATTTATTAGGTTATAGAGTGATGATAAGATAAAATTGCAATGAGCCTGGTGGAGAACCCGGAGGTCACGATCTCTACATTATCACTGGATTTATCTGATCTATATCATGAGGACTTAATGGTAACTGTTGTTTTTTAAAACAATACCTTTTGTGCTCAGTTAATGTACTTCTTGTTGTCTTTGGAGAGCAATCTAAACAGTCACAGCCACTGATGATAAGTGTTGGCAAGGTGATAATCAGTTTGCCTGCCTTATAGTCCCTACAGGAACAGATGGATTAAAAAATTTTAAAGGGTGTTATAAATTACAGTGGAGTAATAATGACAGTTCAATTGTTTGTGATAAGAGATAAGGTTAGTAAGGAGAAACATTTTTTCCAGATTAACAGGTACACTTGCAAACAACAGAGAAGTTTTCTGTCTCACACCTTTGTACCATATCTTGTCCATTTCCCTTCTGCTGGAAGCCCAGAATCTTTTCTTTGTTCCCTCTAAAATCTCAAATAGGGACATGAAATGATCAGGAAAAAGACTGAAGTCCTTGCAAGACCCTGTGTTCATCCTAGAATTGGGTGTGTTTCCTCTGCCCTGTGTGTGAGGTTGGTGGAAAGTGGCTGGGGACAGGGACCTGCGAGCCACAGAAGGGCCGAAGGAAATCAGCTGTGGACAGTCTGTGGTCAAGTGCTGGAAACAGAAGGAACTTCTTTCTGTCTGTGATATGTGTTTTGAGCCTCCTGGCAATCAGCCAATCCCTCCTAGGTTGCAGAATCTGTTGTAGGCATAAGTTGGATTTTCTCCAGGGGGGTTTGTTACTCTCACTATTTCACATGGCCACTTCATAGAAACTCTAAGGAAACTCTGTTTATAGGTACAGTTCCGTATTTGAACAGGACTCAGTTGCCTGTGACTACAGCTCAGACACCTGTACCTCACTGGGTCACACTCAGCCCCAGCACATCCAGTCAGTATAATCAGGAGATGTAGAGAGTTACTTGGCACATCCTAAAGAAGATGCTTCAGTGAGGCTATGAAGGCTGACACCCTAAATAATCTCTTTTACGGGTCAAGATTTTTACTGTACATCACCTTTCCTCACACAGGGTCATATCACATCCTTAATCATATTTCTTGCCCTTCCTCTATCTTTTCCATTTTTTCCAGATTACTCCTGGATACTGGGTTTCAGTGACTTTTATTATTACCTTACTTCAGAACACATTTATATATCTGTCTAGCTCCCCTCTTTTTTTTTTTCAGGTCAATACATTGATGCAAGAAAGGTGTATAATAACTCCATCAGTTGTATTGGACAGAAGTGTTTGGTGTGTAAATTCAGCAACCTGAGCAGGAGACTCCTCACATGAAATTTTGTAAAGATCTCTGGTCTCCTAACAACATAGTGGTGTCACTCACAGTTCAGGATGTTGCTATGTAAGACCTGCATGTTTTCATAGTCTTGACAGAATAGTAGTTGAACAATGAAGTTTGCAGTAACAAAGAACTCCTTCAATAGAAAGAAGAGTATAATTTTAGTGTTTCTAGGCAGAAAGATGGCTTTTGTAAGGTAAACTAGACCGAAGCACTGGAATCCTTTAGAAAAAGGAAATTTAGGTTACTCAGGAAGAAAGTAATTCCCTAGGCTGCCTTCCATTATTTCTTATAAATTCTCAGTTCAAATTCAGCCCTGGAGCAGAAGGATGGATTAAATGGCTTCCTGAGATGCCTTTACATTTATTTCCTGTTATGACTTTTCAGAGCTTATGAGAAATGAAGGTAGAATGAAAGGAACGCTCCCCATAGTTGCGGCTCTTCCAGACAGCCCCTGAAATGTGTTTTTCCATTGAACTATTAGTTTCTAGGTGAAGAACTAGTAGAGTCGGTACAGGTGATGATTTAATAATAATAATAAGAAAAACTTCTATTCAATAACAAATAATAAGGGTTAGGGAAAGCCTGAATTGCAGAACCAATTAATTTTTTATTGGAACAATAAAAAATGTCACAGACAGTAATATAATGTGCTTATCTAGTTATTTTGCTATATAATAATGTACAGCCACTTGCACTGTTCACATGAAATATGAATAACTATATTGAGTGATGTTCCTGGTACAGACATAATGGCAGTGTACCTACTAAAGAAATGAACTAAAGAAATCATCTTTTTTTCAGAAACATCTGAGCTGACAGGAAGCAATGAAACTGAACATCCAATTTGACAGCAGCAGTGGTTTTCTAGCAGTGAGGATAATGAAGAATTGGAAGATAATGCTTGGGGAAAAAAGGAGGGGATTGCTGCCAGAGAGTAGGAATATATGTGAGAAAGTACATCTTTGAAGTTACATTTGCAGAGAAGAGTGGGCTAGATGACTTCTTTGAGCCCAGTTGGGAGCATTTCCTATGATGGCAGCTCAGCCTCCCACTCTTCTTTCTTTATCTCCAAACTATGATATCTGTGAGGCCTCTTCATCTGGAAAACCTAACTGCAAAAGTTGCAGGAAAATCTGGTTTGATGAAGTCTGCTGTTGGATGTTACACCATCAGCACAGAGGGCATGGTCTCAGACTCCCATGGAATCTCCAGCAGTTCCTTGTGTGAGTGAACATCATCAGCTAAGGGAAGATGAAGTGGGTGCATGTGCAGTCTACGTGTTTAACCATCCTTGTGATTTATTTTCAAGTGGTGTTCAGTGTTTGTGCTGGCTCTGGCAGGCACAGGCACGGACCCAGCCCCTGATGATGATGATGTTGGCTGTCTGCAGTGGAGTCTGTTCCAGTCAGTGAGAAGTTCTCTCTTCTGGGAGGAGCTTGCTATGATCCCTTATAGAGTTGACTACACTTGTCTCTATCACAAGGGAATAGATATCCTGAGACTGGTATCTGCCGCCTAACTTCAGGAGGTGGGTCACTTCGAAAGCCAAGAGGAGTAGAAGGATAAACTACTAATGGCAGCAGAAATGGCATTACCTGTATGATATTCCAGGCTAGGAGAGAGGCAAGCCATTAGAGATACACACCCTAAGGCGAGGAACAGACTTTTCTATGGAAAAAGGGAGCTTGTAGACTCAAACTCTAGCTTCAGTGTGAGAGTAGACCAATGTAGATCAGGAACACTGAGAAAAACCTCTAATATTACAGGACAATAGCTAGCAACACAAAATATCCTGTTTTATTTACATTACTGAAAGAATTTATCTGGAAAACTCCTTAAAAAGTTATGTGAGATAATGTAAATGACATTTGGCCACCATGTCAAGAGCAGACCCCAGGGTTCCACGTGGCTTCACACAGCAGAATTTTCTCCCCACCAACCAAAAGAAAAACACTTCATTTGTGAGGTGTGAGAGAAGGAAATAAAATATCTACTGGGTTGTGTTTAAACAGGCAGTACATCTCAGAGGGAGAAAAGCACAGCTCAACTCAGCTGAGCTCTGTAGTGCCAGAAACCAGAGACCAACTAAGAGCTGCTGCTGTCTGGATATATGTATAATCTATTCCAGTTTTGGGCCTCCACCTGAATACTGGGGAAATCCACAGGCAATGTCTGTCTGTGGTTTAAACCTTGATCTGTATTCTCTGAGATGCTCTTTCTTCAGTAGCAGTAGTAATTCTTTAGAAGGTTAGTCTAGTCAAGCTCTGCAGGACAACTGCAAAGGGTGTCAGTGCAGAAAGGCAGCAGAAATGGAAAACAGGATGGCTCATATGGGACATCCAGCCTTTACATTCTGCAGAATCTGATCTCACAAGAGAGCCAGGAACTGCTCTGCAGGAGGGATCGTTGGGATGGAGGAGACCCAGACCGATGATCCAAAGTCTTTGTACCACTCCTCATACGCACACGCAGACCAGTGTAAGGGAAGGGGTAGAAGGAGCTTGTTTCTCCTTGCAACCCTATACCAGAAGCATGGCATTAAGTAATAATTCGTATAATTCACAGTGGGAGTGAATCTGGGCTCACAACCTGAACATCACAGGAGTTCAAAGGTTGTCCAGACCCAAAGGTTCAACCATGGCTTGCCAGCTGAAGAAGGTATGAGGACAGAAAGCGCAGCAGCCAGCATTTCCTAAGCAATTCTTATTATGTTCCCTCAGGGTCTGCAAAGCACACATGCTTCCTGTGGCTGTGATGGGGAGGGGGGAGATGTCAGGCTGGGGGAGGCCCCTCTGCCCAAGCACCTTTCTGGGGAAGGTGGATCTCATGCTGCACTGGAGCTGAACCCGAGGACAGTGTTTGCCTGGAAGCCCTGAGTGGTTCCAGATGTGGCACCATGGGGCGGTGTGGGGCCAGCACAGGCAGCTGTCTCTGGCATTTGGCAAAACCAGGAGGACAAAGCTGCCCTAGCTGCATGTAAATGCTTTCTCATGAGGTACTAAACCCTGCTAATGTGCAACTTGGCTTTTCTTGGCTTTCACCAGGCTAGTTCTCTGATATGAATTTTTGGTTGTGCTTGATTCTTAATCCAGGTATTGTGAATACCAGTGAGTTGTGCCGTATCTCTGCTAGTTCTGAAGATCCTCACTGCTCTCTGCAGAAGCCAGCCATCACAGTGATCAGTAATGTCAACCTTCTGCTATGTAGCTTGGTCCCAGGCAGCTTTCAGCCATGGCACTGACTTGAGCCATGGAAAGAGACCTGCCTTTCAGAAGGTGATCTTGCTTTAGTGACCTCTAAGTGCTCAGTTATGAGAGCAGTTGTTTCCAGCAGAGGTACTTACAGATGTGCAAATAATGAAGGGCCTCGTTGGTGCCAGGAGTGTTTCCAGTTTCACCCATGAATATCTGGGCTGCTGCCTTCTTGTACCTGTCTCCCACCAACTGCAGACAAGGCTTTCAGAGAAGCTGCTCTGGCAGAAATCAGTCCATGCTGTGCACTGGAATCCATTGCAGAGGCTGCACATCCCAGACTGGGTAATGTGCTGCCTCAGACAGAGATCTATATTCCCATCTGACCTGCTCCTCCCTTGCAGCAGTCTTTGCCTGATATTTTAGTTGGTCCATGTGGCACCAGTGTGTAAAAGAGCTTAACAAGCAGGATGCTGTTTGCACTTGTGCCATTTACTGTGTATGCACAATCTGGGCCTCTAAGCTTTCCATGCAATATTTTTCCTGAAACCACAACTGCCTGGAAGGTAATTTTAGCTCTGATTGCATCTCCTCAAGCTCGTGTCAGGTATGGCTGTAAGTGGTAGCTGCAGAATTTATAAACAGGGCAAATTCATCACCCTGTGTAGTGAGCCAGGCCTTGAAAATGAAGGACACCAGTTTCTTTCTTCAGCATCCTGTCTGGTCCGTGTCTGACATGTTCAAGCCAAATAGGCACCATCAGGAGCATTCATGCTTTGGGCAGCAGTGGGGAAAAGCAACAAAGTGTCATTTCACAGCCTGAGCCACTGCTATTGTTCTACGCAAGATCTATAAATTAAATAACGTCTCAAAGCTTCTCAGTAAATAAAGGCTTCTAAATAAATGCCATTAAAAAGACAGTCTTGGAAATGAGCAAATAATTTTTTTCTGTGAGAGTCCTACTGTATGCTGACCATGAAGAATATCTTTGTCTCAGTCTTTGCGGGTTTACAGTTTGATCTCTAAGTGACAAAGAGTATTTGAGATGTTCTATTTTGGGATATCTATAGGGGAGGTTAATTTAGGTAAATCAGGAATCCTCTTGAGATTTCAAAGAAAGAAAATCTGGAGAGGCTTACAGACTAAGAATATTGTGCTATTTTCCTGAAACACCTTCAGCTGTGGCTAGACTTGAGGAACTTTAAATGAGGTCTGTAGTTGGGATGGGTCCAGAAGGATGTTTTGTCTCCTCCAGGTTGGTACAGTGGGAAGAAGTGGAAAAGGTGTTGATGAGCAGAAATGAGCAGAAATGAGCAGAAATGAGCAGAAATGAGCAGAAATGAAAAGGTTGCCGTTTTTTAAATGGCTGATATTTAAAAGCTGTGAGACACATGTTTTTTCCTTAACTCTGCATGATGAGGAGTCTCAAGGACAAGATTCTCACGTTGCCCATACCAAGCTAAATGGGAGTAACTCCCAGATCACTCCTTGTTTACACAAGGAGACACATGTGAATCCGGATTTAAGAGGAAATCTGGACAGGCTATCATGATGGGTAGTGATGCAATGCATCAGAGCTGGAAATCAGACCACAGGCATTACAGCAAGAACTAGAGGCACCCTGCTCTCACATGTACTCCCTGCACGTGTTTGGGCTCTCCCAATTTGTCTACATGACCTAAGATGTTCTACATTTAGTTCCTTCAGCTTTTTCCTTGAAAAAATTGCTTAGCTCTGCTTCTGTGGGGACACATGGCCATGGAGGTTTCATGTTTGGAGGTTAGAGGGAGGGATGCCTACAAGACCTCTGTCATCCAACTCCCACCCACTTGTTTGAACACCTTGAGTCTGTATAAAGGGAGGATGAAGCCACAAGGATCTGGCAAAGGAGTTCATGAAGTGTAGCTCTGGGAGCACTTCCTCTTGGATTTATGAGCAGTGGCAGAAATCTCCTGACTTCTGCCAGGGATAACTGTGGCCTCATCTGGGTCTGTTTCCTTGTCTGTTGAGGAAATCCTCTTCCCTTGCCCCTTTTCCCATTGGCATTAGGCTGGGCTGTGCACCCACTGCCTCTCGTGTGCTGAGCTGCCTGTGCAGCCTCCATGTGTGGGAACAGATTTGTGAACTGTTAGGAAATAAACAGTCAAGCTGTCCTACTCACACAGGCCAACCTGACACTGTATGCCCAGCATTGCATTCCTTTGGGCTGGAAGTCTTCATTTATGCCTTTGTGATTTTATTTCATGCGTATTTTTTAACTAAAGCAGTCTATTGCTTCTCCCCATAGAATGATTATGTATGTGACATTTACACCAAAACAACAGTATTTTCAAATGCTGCCAGTAAAATGCTGAAAGTTTCATTTAAAGTGAGAAAATAGATGTAAGCAACTAATAGTTTTTTTCTTTGGGCCCAGAAAACTAAACCTCTCAAGGCCAAAATCTTGCAAACAAACTTTTGAACGCTTTTACAGGTACTCTTTGAACTAATTCTAAATTAATATATGCATATGCTTTGCCATATTTTATGAACTGTTGTGCTCTGCTTTACACTGAAAATAACAAAGTGATGCATTAGTCTAAGAGGAATCAACTAACAGACCTTTCTTCCTGCATGTGTAGGAATGTGTTGTGGATTGTTCATTCTCCTAGGGCTTGTTCTCACAGAACAAAAAAACCAAAAACCAAAAAACAAAACCAAACCGCAAAAAAAACCCACAAAACAAAAAACTCCAAAAAAACCCCCAAAAAACCCAAACCCAAACCAAACAAAACAAAAAAAAATCTTTTGTATCCTAGTGACGTGGCTTTCTTTGTGATATTATGCACTTAAGGGGAGAAGTCCAGACCAAATAACTGTCATGTATGAGCTACAGCCAAATGGCCAAAGCAATACAAAATATAACTAACAGTGTAAGTTGCTGGTTTGCTGGAGGTAGGGGGAAAAGTCATAGTGTAGCTTATTTCCTAAGTGTGATTATTTTGGCAAGAGCCAAAATCTTGAGCAGTCCTGGAGTGATCTCTTCACAGCTCCTGTGCTGAGCATAAATAAGGCAGTGTCCATTGCAAGTGAGGAACACCAGTCACGTTTTCCTGCCTGTCTTTTGAGCCATAGTTTGTCTGAGCACCATTTAGACCCTTGATTTGGTTGACAGACTGCAGGTCTCTGAAGTCATGTGAAATACTCTGTTTTACAGAGCTGGACAGCAGGGCATTCAGGGCATTCAGTTGCCCTGGAACAGCTGATGGTGCCAGCAGCTCACCCTGGGGCATCTTGGCTTCAGGAGATAAACCCCATCGATTCCCCTATTCCCCTGCAGGTGGTCTGATGGAATCAGCCTTAGCATTTGTATGGACATTTAGTTCATGCTGATGATACCAAGGAGAACATTCTCAAGTCAGCAAAAGCTAAAAAAATAACAATTAAAATCAGATATTTACAGTTATCCTTAAGTTCCAGAATTCCCTCATTTGAAATCCATTATACAACCACAGAGCTCCAAGGCAATTGTATGAAGTCCCTAAATTTGTGCTTAGCTAAGATGTGTCCCCCTGTCAGTCACCAGACACCATCTGAAGACGTGAAGATTGGAAGAGATACCTCTGCCTTTGCTAATTTTCTCCTGTAATTACGCCAGCTCACTGCTGAGAAAAAAAAAAAAACAGCTCATTTGAATCTCATTTTCTGCTATCTAAGATAAGGTCATGCCTCTGGCTTGTCTGGTGAAGATGTTGAAAATTGCTTCAATTATCCCTGCTTAACTGAGTGTAATCACTAAAATATCAGATAATTGGAGCTGCAAGGTAGTGCTATTGGCACTAAGCCTGCAAAATGAATGATTGTTTTCCCCAGTCCAGTGTAGGATCTTTCCTGCTCAATTTACTGTTAAGTCAGCAGTGTTTAGTTTCTTTCCTTCACCTTGATATGGAAGGAGATGTGATGGAAATAGAGAAAATCTGTCATTAGACAAGGGAGGCAGAGTGACAAAATTTACAGGTATATATCTGAGATGCTCTGATTTACTGTCTCTGAAAAATTATGCTGTAGAGAAATATTTCATACAGCCTAGGGGTGTGTGTGATTTCAAAACTGTTTTATGTAAATATGTCCTGGATTAATGCTATGTAAAAAGAAAAAAATGCATCTTAATATATTGGTAGCGATTCAAATGTGAGCCCTGGGAGAAGTACACGGATGTTATTTCTCTCTGGCTTCGAGCTCATCCAGCAGATACACTTCTTTAGCAAAGATTTACTCTGAATGCCCCATTCTAACCAGGAAGGAAACTTCTCATTGCTGTCATCAGTGCTGGGTCGAGCCCCTTCAAGGGCTTTTATCCTCACCACACTTCTTTGAGGTTGGCAAATAATGTTATCTCAAGTCAGCTAAGGCGGACTGGGGCCATGGAGAGGTTGGAGGGTCAGTCCTCCCACCCTCGGGAATCTTGAACAGGAACACGAGCAGGGACCACACGTAGCACACGTGGAATTGATGCATCTGCTGCCCTCTCCTGCCCTTTGCTGCAGTTCCTGCGGCCAGCCTCTTGCAAGGGAGAATGGGCACACCGCAGGATCTACTGGGCTTTTCTTTATTAAAGCATGAAAGATGCTACCAGCTTGACTAAGATAGTTTGCTGAATTTGGAGTCTCCTGGATTCCTCTTGAACCTTATAATTCATAGCTACCCCACAAAACAGATGCATTTTTTTGATATTTAGCTATTTATTCAGTTATTTCAGATTAATAAACCCATGCTGAAAACCCAGATCTTCAGCCCTAAAGACAAATAAATGAACAAGAAATCAGCCTGCCATTTGCCCAGTAACATCTCTTTTGCATTTGTTGTGGAGTTTAATTACTTTCCTGCAACTTGGTTGTGCACATCCACCATACAAGATTGGACCTACTCCTCAGCATCAGCCGAGACAGCTGTACTAAAGAAAGATTTCCTTTCTTCCCCAGCCATCCTGCTCCCAGAAAAAAAAAAAAACCAAAAAAACAAAAAAACCAAAAAAACCACAAACAAACAAACAAAAAAAAAACCTCAAAGGTGATAGAGGGCAAACAAAATACTTGCTGTAGCCAGCGGAGTGGCTGCAGAGCTATGCATGGTGAGAGGAAGGACTGACACCTCGGGAGTGTTTTCATCGGCATCCTGCTGCGTACCAGCTTCCTGCACAGGCAGGCTCCACACAAAAGAGTTAATCACAAACTCATCATCCTGAAAAAGATCAACACAAACGGCTCTTGCTTTTACATTGCCGGGGTTGTGCTAACATACATATCCAGGCTGGGCTTCCCAGGGCTGGATCCAGCTGCGTTAATCTGCTTCTATCCAGTGCAGCCAGAAGCAACTTAATCTTTTCTGTCAGTCTTGCTTTTAAAGGCAATGTGAAAGAAAAGCAAGAAAAGCTCTGAGACAAGAGCTAAAAAGCTTTTAAAAGAGCTAAAGGCACCCTGTTTTGTCCGACTGATAATTTGAATTGCCCACTTTTAAAGCTCAGCTGGTAGTGCTCAAAGGAAGGGAAGCAGAAGGCAGCGCTGTCATGCAAGGCTCCGGGTCCTGGGGACAGACCAGGAGAAAGGCAGCAATTAAGTCGGCAGAAAGAAATAGTATAAATATTTTGCCTGCTACAGTGAAGGCCATTTAATAGAAGCTAAGGGCAACAAAAGGAATGTGGGTGGCTCAGGTGACTGTGAGATGTTTACATAGACTCTTGGAGAAAGCAAGACAGGATGTATTTATCTCACCTATTGGAAGTAACCATGCATATGTGAAAAAATGCATTTAGATCCCCTGATCCCCTATTCTCATGCAGAAAAAGAGCACTCTTCCCCCTTTTTACAATAAATGAAGGAAGAGGATGGGCACTGTCAGGCAAGGTGGTGGAGAGAAGGGGATGGAGTGAGATGCCACTGAAGTTTCCCTTCCAGTGAGACCTAGTTCAGGGCTCTTCTGGCCCTGATTTGGTGCCACAATGTATCATAGTTTAAACTGATGATGTGATGTGATCATAGTACATAATCCAAGGAAGATGAAAAAAGCAATCCTGCAAAAGAAAACATCTCAAAGGCATGCTGCATTCACTACCCTTCTAAAGCTGAGAGAGGCTAAGCTGCATGCTCTGCCTGTATGCTCTCTGTCCCAATGCACAGTGATAAAACCTTAATTTGTACACCAACATGTGGCTATTTCCACAAACCACTCCAAAACGGAGCTTGCAAAAAAAAAAAAAANAAAAGAGAGAGAGAGAGAGAGAGAGAGAGAGTAATTGTTATCAAAAAACAGTAACAGAAAATAAACCTTTCCCCTTTTTTTCCACAATGAAAATTTCTCTCTGTGTATTCCTCTACCATCTGGTTTACTTTGTTGAGAGCAGGGATGGCTGCATGAAGCTGGAAAGTATTTCTGTGCCATACTACATAAGTGCTCCATCCTTGCATGCTGCTTGCATCTGACACAATGGCACAAAACAGAAATCAGCTTGTTCAGAGAATTGTTTAGAAAGATTCTCATCCTTCTTTCTCCCACTAACAGATTGAATAAAGCAAAGATCCCTTAAAGAGTGCAGGAAAGGACATTTTAAGAAACATCTTCTATGTTTCTTCTTCCACTCAAGGAAGAGAAGATGTATTTCAAATCAGTCCATGTCAGTCCTGACCCTTCAGTGATGTTGTGCACCCAGAAAAGCCCCACTGGAAGCATTTTCCCTGGGGGACAGCGTTGCTTTCCCTTCCTCAAAAGTGCACTGAGAGGCTGCATGATCTTGTATAACTGTGCTTGCTCCTAACACACAACCCAGTGTGTGGTGTCTCCCAAGCTGATGCTCAGGTAAATACCAACCTGGTGAGCCATGAAATGAGGCAATCCTCGAATGCCTGAATTCTGCCTGGATCTCTGTTAATGACTCAGCCTAAAAAGACAGCACACAGTGAGGTTGGTCTGTGAAGGGGCTGCTGAGCAGCCAAGCACCAAGAGCTGCTCCTGTTCCTCCTCCAGTGCTGGGCTCTGGCCCGTGCCAGAAAGAAAATACAAGTATCTTAGTATTTGAGGACATGTATTAAAGACAGCAGGTAATAAGTAGCATAATTTTGACTCTGACTCCCTGACATGGGAAAATATGTCAAGAGCCTGCAGGCTAAGTCCTATTGTAAGCAGAGGCAAAGAGTGAGAAAGGGCAGGTTAGATCATAAAGAGTAGCTTTGAGGCTTTTAAGAAATATAAACAAATGGGAAGCAAGAAGTACTGGGAGATTTACAGAAAACAAGACAAAGGAAAATGAAGCAGATTTTATATTCAGAGCAACAACAAGCATTACTGAACACTGAATTTTAGTAAACATTTCAATTAGCCACAATTGAGTCTTCAAAAAATATTTGCATTTTGCAAATGAGGGAAGATTAAAGAGAAGGCAATTGAGGATGGAGCAATGGGAGAATGAAAGGAAATATATTAAATCATTCATTTGAAATCTTTATTTACTTACAAAATTGGAAAGTTGCTGAAGGCATTGGTTGACATTGGCAACCAGTGGTAAAGGAAGCAGAAATTATGTTCACCAGACAAGACTGTCTATCCAGACACACATTTCTTGTTAATTAAAGGATTATTACATGACCACTTCTGTCCCAGCTACCAGGATCCCTGGCCTTGCACATCTCTACCTACATTACACTACTGTCTCTGCTGTCTGTTAATATGAAGCAACACTCTTAAGGGTATTTGAAGACCGCTGGAGGCAGGGAAAGGGCTGAATGAAATAGCTACAACAATGATCTATAAAATAGGTAGTGGAACAAGAAAGGTGAATAGGGTATACAACTGTTCTTTGCTTCTTCCAGTATAAAAATCAAAGGGCACAAAATTAAACTCCCAGGGCAAACAACAAGAGGCACTTCATTGACTGCCTGGGATAGAGTTCTGCTATTTCCACAGTCAATATGGGTTGCAAACATTTCCTTTAATTAAAAAAAAAATCTAAAACAGTCAGAAACATAAATGAAAGAAAAATGCATCAATGAATATTAAATATAAAAACATTAATTTTCACTAAAGACATCCCTGAGTCACAAGTCACAGGAGGCTGGGAGAGCATTCCTGGATGCTTTCCCTTCCCTAACATCCTTCCTCAGATAACATGTGCTGTGTCTGCTCTGCTGCTGGGGCAGGACACCAGACCAAATGGGTGCTTGATCCAGCAGAGAGGTTCTTGTATTGTGTGCTGCACTGTGAACTCACTGGGCAATTGATCTGGGTAAGAAAAAAGCCAGCAAATTTTGGATTTTTTGGTTTTGAACTCCAGTCAGTTCCCTGATCTTGTTCACTGAGTGGCCAAATAAATGACTGAATGGGCTCTACTAAGAGAGTCATGGGAAGAAGGATGAGCAGTCAGGCTTTGGCAATGGGATGAAGGAGCAGGAGGAAACAGAGCTGACTAAGTCATTTTTGTCACTGAAATAAATTCATGTGAGGCAAAAAGTATTGATGGAGAGCTGGTGTGAGTCAGGAACTGAATCTTTTCTGTGTGGATGACACAATGTCAATAAAGACTGCATAAAGCTGCATGTATCCAGGTGTTATTTTAAAGGGTGCACAGAAAGGACTGGGAAGAGCAGCCTAGGTAGAATCCCAGCCCTTCCTGCTCCCCTCAGCAGCAGCAGCAGCAGCAGCAGCAGCATCCTGTTGTTGCCATCACAGGGCAAGTGGACCACATCTGTGCCCTTCTCTGAGCTGTGGGCCAGAAGACACAGAGTTTCATTTCTGAGCATGGCATTCCTGACAGTGTTGGAGCAAAAGTCAGTATTATCAGTTTCACAGAGCTCGATTTCTGTTTTATTTTCTATGTAGACTATTAAGGATAACTTGACTCTTCAGTTAAATGAAAAATTCTTTGGTTTGTCTTTTTGTTTGCTTGTTTAAAAAACAAAACAANTATTGAAAAGTGCCATGTACAAGAACTGTAGTGTTTCTGTTCATATCATAATACTTGTGCTTGGGGCTGTGTCCAGGCCAAAAAATGAAATGAAAGAACTGAATCAGAACTGGCCAGAGTTTTGGAACTCAGTCTTGAGGTATTTTTTCTTTTCTCCCTTCAATGAGATTTCATGGACACGCTAAAACAGAAACAGGCCCAGTCTTATCTTAACAGTGACTGATTGCAGAAAGGCAATTTCACAAATTTCCCTCTTTTTCAGATTTCTTAAGAAATAAGCCTTACACCACAAACATTGAGATCTGGAAGCTGTGAAGTCTTTAACAACCTCTGTCTCAAAATCTTACAGACAATCTGCAGAATAAGAAAAATTTGTCTCCCACTGACAGTTTTTGTAGCATTGTGAATCATCATCATTCCAGCTAAATTTGCTCTGCTCATCTTCATGTGACAATTTAGCTTTACTCCTCACACCACCTTGCACAGCTCGTAGAGGAGCTAAAGTGGGCACAATGGAATTCTTCCCTCCAGTTTCATTGACAGTATATCACTGTGCTCTTCCTTCTGCTGAGATGATGGTTTTAGATCTGCCTTTGAGCCCTTCAAGCCACCAAATTTGGGTGGCCAGACAGATTTTGTAGACAGCTGAATAAGAATACCTTCTAAAAGTAAATAAATAACTGTTCAGTAAAACTTATTATTGTCCTTTTAAAATTTTTTTCTAAAGGCGAAAGTTCTTTGAAGTCCAAATTGTGCCAAACTGTTTCGTACCTGCACAGATTGTACAGAGACTTTGCTCCTTCTTCAAGCCTCCTGTGGAGATTGCTGAAAAATGAAGACTGGCTCTCGATACTTTCAGGTAATATTGCATAGCATATATTGGAATTGCCTTGCAACATCTCCAGCAGCCAAAAATTTCTCAGCAGTCCATGTGATCCTTAGCTTTGCTTAACAGAAGGCAAACATGGAGGGAGAAATGGGCTAGTGATGAGAGCACGGGGCAGGGATCCAGTGGGTCTTTAATGGATTCCTCACTCTGCTACAGATTACCTGTGGGACCTTGTTCTAGATGATTAATCTTTTGTCATTTCTGTGTAATTAGACATTGACGTTCTCACAGGAATTAGCTCTTGCTGTATGTGTATGTGCTGCATCTCACATGACTGACTGTCCCTTCAGGTGAAATAAAGTCCAGGCAATGAGTGTTGTTGCTAATTGCTGATGGTTTTAGTCAATAATTGTAACTGGAAGTGAAACATAGCAGTTTTGAGAGAACTGAGCATTTAAAGAAAAAAAAAACCAAACAGAGAATATGATTTAGAAAGTGATTTTGTTCTTGAAAAATCTTGTCACTTTAACTCTACCCTACATCTGTTCCTTGGTGTACCACAGATTTGCCACATGAGATGTGGCTATGATCTCTTCCTGTCCTCTAGACTTCTGTCATTAAAATAGGATTATTAATACTTAGAGGGGAACTAAAAGTGCTTCTGTAGATCCTGAAAGATGAAAGGAAACCAAATCTTCTCAGAAAGATCAGACTAAAGAATCAGACGATAGCTTCATTTTTATGAAACTTTGTACAATTCTATAAAATTCCTAAATTCTGAGCACTTGGCCTAAATGTCTGTGCATTTCTTAGAATTACCCTATTTTTTAAAGGGTTTGATGTGAGCTGGCTGTAGTGTGAACAATACTTAGTCCTTAAGATCCAAAACATTAGTTTCCCTTAGAGATTATTTTTTCCCTGAGTGGGTTCCTAGAACAGTGGATTATTCTTTTAGACTTGCTGGCAACTCTGGCAGTCTTGTCACCCTCATGAGACCACCTTGGTCCTTTTAGCAGCAATCACCTCAATATTTGCAGCAGAATATCTAGGGAGAACATGGTGCTTCTTGTTCCATGCTCTGAACCACAAATTCTTGCCAAACAAGTTCCGAGGAGGAGCAGGTACTTCAACATCTTAGCACTTCTGATTTCATTGAGAAAAAATATTTTGAAATTGTGTCCTTGGATCAGTCTGCATCATGCCACTGTGTAAGGCAGAGTGCCATAGAAAGTGTCCATGTACCTGGTATATGCAACCAAGTTATCCCAATGAACACATTGAGAATCTGAGCAATTAAAATTATATCATCATGAAAAAAATCAAAACTATTAAGTATTTGAAGAACACAGTATTCTTTCAGGTGAACTACTTTTCAAGCTGATGGCTAAATATGTCCTTGGCTTGTATGACTTTTCTAATGAGATTTTTGTGCTAATTTTTTATCACTTTAAGCTCTGTCAGGAGTTCATGCTTCAAGGTTTAAGAAACCTGTGTAATTGAAATATTATCAAGAGGGGAGAAAGGTGCCCAGTAGCTATTTCAATGGTGTCAAGAAGCACAAAATTCTATCACAAAGTCAATTTCAGTCTCAGGAGAGAGATAGAAGTACTTTTACCAAATTCAGCAGAAACTTCTGTCAGCTTGTATTGATATGGAATTGGAAAGTAGGACTGGAACAGACTTTGGTTGATCTTGTAGTTCGTAACCCTCCTCCAGGCAGATGCAGCCAGTCCTGAATTCCATGGGGAATGTTTGTGTAATCCCTTCCAACAATCCTCCAGTAAATGAGATTCCATGGCTTCCAGAAGAACCTGCTCCAGGCCTCACCATCACTACTATTGAAAATATTTTTCTAGCATCTAACGTAAACTTCCATTGCTTTATTTTAGTCCACAACTTTGAATCTGTCCCCAGCAGGCACAGAGAAATTCCCCCCTTTTCACAGATATCTTGTATATTGCAATATATCACAGTTACCCCAAAGTTCTCATTAATGGAAGAGATCCAGCCTGAGTTACCACAATTTGCTGTATTTTATCATGTATTTACAGGGCAGTGCTGTTTAAGCATGCTGGGGTGCTTAACCGCCCCAAAAGAGAAGTGAAATGCTTTGGCTTCCCCCAGCCATGAAGCTGCAGCTGATGCACAGAAACTTGTCTAAAGACAGCAGATTGTGTATCTGTATCCTCAGCCTCCAGCTCAGAAAAAAAATCCACTTTTTTTGGCTGAAATTTTCTTAAAACTGCTCAACCTGGGCTTCGCTGGATTAGTGTCGTAGAAAATTTAAATTAGCTAAGGGTTTAAGCTTGACAGTGTAGTAATCAAAATGTAGAATCTTGTAAGGCAATGTTAACAAAGCTGTCATTACTTCTGCTTGATTTATGTTGCTCTTTGACAATGTGTATCCAGGCAAATGCAGGGATAGCAGTTTCTGCACTTCAGTAATTTCCTTCCCCTTCTGCTTTTTCTTTAAATATTCTTGAAATGTTCATATCAGATAAACAAAAAACCAGCAAAATGCACTTTTGTTTTAGAACTTTGGCCTTGAATCTCTGATACCATGACTATGAGTCACACAAATGTAGAATACATGCTTTTGTGAATAATGAGTCAGTAAAATATTTTCTGTTGGTGTTACAGACATTTTAGGGAGTTTTACTGGCTGTAATTTAACCTCAAAATTATTTTAAACATAAATTAGATTCTGTTATTGTTCTATGTTATTTATTATATAACAGTGGTATTACGTAAATTATGAAAGCTATATAATCTTTATGCTTCTCTATAGCTTTGGAGGAAAACCAAAAAGGCTCAATTGGAACAAAGGTTCCTAAGCTGTAGCTTTTGTTTTCTCTTGGCTTTGGATCTTCTATCACTTTCCTCTCATTCTTGATGATTCTTGCTTGCACAACTACAAAGCTTTTAGCATTCACAGCAAATACATTTGAGTGGAACACTTAAAACATACTAATAAAAGGGAAATTACTTGATTTATATATTTATGCCTGTAAGAGGATACAATCACTCAAGGATGAATTTACATACAGTGCTTAAGAAATTTGTTTAAAGTGATGCAGGACTATTTTCACTTAAGACAGGAGCTTTCTAACTACAGTCTCAATCACTGCCTACAGCACTTATTTTCTCAATGTGGAAGTCAGCATTACCTACATCTTTAAGCTCCAGGAGTCATTGAGGGTTGCAGGTGGATGAACCCAGGTCCTATTTCTCCCATTCTGACTATGTGCACAGATATAACATAATAACATCTCTACATGTTTCAAATGCAACATTTTGTTACGTAGGGACCTCATTGAAAATGCAGAGTAAAAATAGCTATATCCTACCCATGTGCAGACTGGGCTATTTGCATCTTCTTTAAACTCTTTTCCTTCCTTCCAGATTTCATACAGGCTGTTACAGATGAGCATAACCACATCCTTTTCAACCAATCACTCCTTTTTCATTTTCTTTCCTCTCTTTTTAATGGATGCAAGACAATGCTTATTCTAAGCACAAATACAAGTGTAAGCTGCAGAATATCTGTCATTATAAGCAAACTTACAGGAAAGTAAATTTATTTGCTGTTAAACCACAAAGTACTGGGAACTCTATCGTCATGTATTGTTTAGTGATTAAATTAACTCACTTCTAAATCCTAATTCTTCAAGTAAAATAAAGTGCATTATCAGATAATTCTTGTCTGGTGAAACTGTTGTGGGTTTGACAATGTCTGATGTGCACTAAACACAGAAATGTACCTGCTTTCTAATGTGTGGTTTTGTTTTCTGGGGTTTTGTTTGTTTGCCTTGTTTTTTCTCAATATGGTATGTTTTAAGAGAGATTTAAGGAGGATTTAGCTGTTTTATCAATCCTAGTGGAGAGGCCCAGAGAAGCTAACTTTAGTCTCAGGGTGGATTTTGGTGGTACACTCCCCTGCCATCCCCAGGCCTCACTATCATCTGAGAACCATTTCATGTAGGGCTGCCTACATGAAATCTGCCCTGATCACTGCCCTGTATGAACTCAGGTCTGCAAGAGATTCCTCTGCCATCACTAACCTTCCAAGATCTGGTGGGAAATGATATGCTTACTCACTGTTTGCTGCATTTTCCTGGAGTTTTTGGGTAATGTGTGCAAAATACAAGCCATATGAAGAACCACTGAAGGAGCTGGGGTTGTTTAGCCTGGAGAAAAGGAGACTCAGAGGTGACCTTATAACTCTCTATAACTTCCTGAATGGGGGTTGTAGACAGCTGGGGGTTCTGGGGGTTGGTCTCTTTCTCCAGGTAGCAACTGACAGAACGAGAGGACACAGTCTCAGGCTACATCAAGGGAAATATAGGTTGGATATTAGGAAGGAGTTTTTCACAGAAAGAGTGATTAAGTACTGGAATAGTCTGCCCGGGGAGGTGGTGGAGTCACCATCTCTGGATGTGTTTAAAAGAAAACTGGATGTGGCACTCGATGCCATGATCTAGTTGAGGTGTTAGGGCTGGGTTGGACTCGATGATCTTGAAGGTCTCTTCCAACCTACACATTCTGTGATTCTGTGAAATACCACTATACAGAGATCTAGAAATCAGTTTAAAATGTTTTGTTGAGTCATTCTACTTTTCAGACTAAGGCTGTAGTATCATGAGCATTTTAATTCACTATAACTCAGCCATGCTGCTCTATGAGCCCCAGTTGCCTCATCCTGTTCCTGTCCCAACCGTACAGGAAGCTGACCCAGGTGAACATTAAACTGGCAAATAGATAATGAGTTTATAGCAGGGATTATTCCTCTGATCTTCGTCAGGCAGCTAACTCGGTGTTTGTGCTGGGACATGGAGGGACCAGCACAGGGAACTGCAGGATGGCAGGGGAGAGAATCTGGATGGCAGTATCTGCTGCCAGCACAGTGCCTGTGCTTCTGTGATGCTCAAGAAGCATTTTAAGAGGACAGTTCCTCAGATGGACTGTGCTTCCTTTCCTAGAACAGGCTGGTTTTTCTGCAGAACAACCCTGGGTGTTACATAGGCTCATGGCTCCTACAGGTGTCAGGACCTTTTCCACAGACCTATGGCAATGACAGAAAGTCATAACTAAATTCCCCAACTTAGAAAAAAATTCCCAAATTAACTTTTGCCTAAGATAACAAGGTTTGTACTCTACTTATTAAATAAAAGTAGACCCTGTAAAAAGGATTCTTAGCATAAGAACATAAAAATACATAATAAAATTCAGCACTTTATTTTTATAATTTTCATTAAGTCCATGATATAAAAATGTTTGTCTATTAAATTAATTTTCATCAGGCTTCATTGCACAGTCTGTTCTCCTGATGTTTCCCAGGGACAGCTGCTTGAAATTTTTGATTTAAATCATTAAATGCTTGATTTATA
The DNA here is from genome assembly GCA_008694505.1 of Cyanoderma ruficeps. Classification (NCBI taxonomy): domain Eukaryota; kingdom Metazoa; phylum Chordata; class Aves; order Passeriformes; family Timaliidae; genus Cyanoderma; species Cyanoderma ruficeps. The sequence continues at coordinate 17,823,017 of VZDJ01000346.1, forward strand.
GTGCATGCTTCCGGAGCCCTAGCACTTTTCCAACTCATAATGCAGTGTATTCTTATCCTAATCATGTTTCTGTTTAAATATATTTGGATGGTGGGGGATTAAAGTGAACCAGCCTGTTCATTTTCTTACAAAGGAGCAAGATTATTTATCTGAGAATTGCTAAGGCACAGAACACAAGTCAGAACAGCCTTGTTAGCAAGTTGGAGGCAGACTTAGCTGCTCCATTGATGTTTGAATATCATCAGCTGGTGTAGCCTTGCTTCTAAAATATATTCCCTTTGGATAAAATCCATATCTGCACTGGGAATAGTTGATTATTTGGATGTTGTAATACATTTGACTTCTTTTTATCTTTCATGAAACAAGACAGAAAGAGGTTGATGTATCCAAGCTAGAAAAACATGTTGCACAGGGTTGAGGGACATGCTTTATCTAAGAATATTCAATAACTTCTAGCTCCTGCTCTGAGTAACTGCTCACCTTTGATTTTTGTTTAAAACTGTAGAGAAATTTGTGTCTTCTTTTATCATTGCAAAGAAAGATATCCAAAGCTTTGATATCAAAATCTATACTGGACTCATTGGCCTATTAAAAGGACTCTTACATAATATATAAAATTATAATAAACTTTATATATTAGAAAGCAAGAAGCATGTAAAGACAGTATTTTTAATGTTATTTCTATCATGATAGACTGAATCCAGACCTATTGGAGTCAGCCCCCACTGCAGCTGACAGCAACTGATGTTTCCTTGAGTAACTCAGATTAAGAAAATTTTTCTGAGTACTGACCAACTCAAAGCAATAAATCTCCCAGTTTTGCCAGATTTTTTTGTTAGAGTTTTGTATTTCCAACAATCTTCTTATAAGCAGGAGAACCGTGGGCATGACCACATATAAAAATCACACATAAAACCCCACTTCTCTGTCCCAGTGTATTTGTGATATTTTGTACTCAGTTCTGTGAATATTTCAACACTGGAGCATTGCAGTGACAAGCAGGCAAAAGGGAATACTGGTGCAAAGTCTATTTAAAACTGGAATGCTTAGAAATTTGCCGAAAGCAAGTATCAAATTATTCACAGATGGAAGCTGGTGGTGTTCTTGCAAGTCTCTTCTCATTGTTTTCCATTTTCAGAAAGCAAGACTTAGTACAGTGGTGCAACTTTAAAGAGAACATACGAAGAGTAGGATAAATCATGCTGACTCTCTTCCCCCAGCAAACATCACTTCTTTAGCCAGCTGAAAGACTCCAGTATTCTGTTTATGTTTGACATCGATCATTTATTTTGATTTACAAAGAGCAAGGGAATTATGGGTGCTGACAGGAAAACTGTGGGAATTATGCTGGAGTGATTTTGGATGTTATGAGTCAGGGTTACTGCCCCATCACTTTGCCAGATGTTACCGGCCCCTTTGGCTAAAGCAGCAGCAGTTAACTCTGTACTGCAGCTGAACTGCTGTGCTTCATAGCCTGGTGTGTTAACCTCCCTTTGATTTCCTTCTTTTACACTGATTTATATGATTCATTTGCACCCCAGTTACAGGATGAATAGGATTCAGTTTCATCCAAAAAGGGTTCAGGTCATACAGACTGCACCACTGTGAAGCAAAGCACAGAAAATGGGAACTATTGGGCAATTTGCTTTGAGGGCACCTATAACCCTGACTACAACTGTGATGGAGACACATGCCCAGCAGGTAACAATAAATAATATGCAGCAACATTGAAGACAAATGGATGAAATACACAAGCTACCAGAGAGAACATAACAAAACTGAATATTTTTCCTTACACAACAGAAGGTATAAACATTTTTTTAAATTCTCTTTTCAGGCCTTTTCTACAAGATACTACTTTCAGTTTCCAGTGGTTGTTATCATAGAATCATACCACAGCTGAGGTTGGAAGGGCAAACTAGTCCAAGCTGTTGTGAGAAAGGAAGCCTAGAGGAGATTACATAGCAGCCTGCACACCCATATCTTAAAAAACTCAAGAGATGAGCATTTCATCACATCCCTGGGGAGGCTGAATGGTGTTTGTTACCTGTAGTTTTCAGACTGATTTAGGGAGTAAGCATCCAACACTGAAATATATATGGGAAATCAGAAATGCTGAAAAATGGCAGTGATTAGCAAATATAAAAATGAGTGTGGAGAGAAACCAGGTCTTGATGCTTTGGCCAGGCCATACTGCTGTACTCAAAAAACAAACAAACGAATCAGCTTGTAGCTGCATCCATTTAGAGTTTCCAACTATAAGTCTCTTTAATTCTCTAAAATCATTCTTGTCTTTCTATTTATTAATTTACTATGAGGAAGAAGTGGAAACTGTTGCATGGCACCATCAGGATTTCCTTAGAAGTATGGCACTAAGAAAGGGAGGTGGCCTTTACTATGGATTAGCAAGACAGCTGGGACTGCTTCTTCTTTTATTCAATGGAAATTTATAGCAATATTTTGTATTTTACCTTTGTCTGCTTGTCACAGCATCTAAGCTGTGCATGAGAGACCCTGTCTACTGGCCAAGGTACTTCGCAGACACCAGCTTCAGTGAGCAAGGTGTGGTCTCCTTGACTGAAAGCTGGAAATCTCTCTCTGCTCTCAAAAATGTTGTGGGTTTTATAGTTTACTTAGATAATGTTGTGTTTCTTTCTTTTCTGCTGAAACAATTGAATTATTTTTAGGATGCCAAGTAGAATATTTTAAACTTTCCCTTTTGAGTCCTTTCTTGTCACTTAAAAATTCGTACCAAATTTTTCAGCCATTCCCTTTTCTGAAGCCATGGTAACCAAGTGCCTTTTTTTCCTTTCCCACTTACTCTTTTTCTTCTTTAAAAAAAAGACAAAATCTTCCAAACCAATAAAAAAAAAATCCCCAGATTTTGCATCAAGTCTGGATTTCAGGTTGATTGGAAGATTCCATAATCTTCAAATACATCTACTTATCAAACTTTTTACTGTATCATTTTCTGAATTAGAGAACTTAATTTCCATTACAAGAAGCCATGCATTTAATAGGTGATCAATCAAATAATTTCCCTTGACATTAAATTTGAAATATCCAGAGGTCTTCTGCTGATTGTCTGGAGAAGGTACAGTCCTTGTTGGCATTTCTAATTAATTTTACAGTGGGTACCAAGAACAATGGCACCTCTTTTTCTTCTCGTGCTTCAGATTCACAGCTGGGAAAATCAGCTCTGACTGAGAAATATCTGCTGGCTAAGTGAGCTATTGGAGTTCTAGCTGCATATGGTGAGTTCAGTCTGCAGAATGGAGCGCTCTGATTGTGTCTTTCAAAGGGGTCAGGACTAAGACAAAGTGGTTTCCTAGCCTTTTTTTACAGACTACCTGCCAGGAAGTGAATTTAATTCCTACAAATCATAACAGTAACAGCAACAACTACAATAAGAAAATCTGTGTGTTATGTCAATGTCATATTCTACTGCTGTTCCCAAAATATCTCAGAATGGCTGCTTTTCAACTGATTCCTCCAGTCCTCTTTAGTCAACATCATCCCTTCTGCTTTTCCTGACAGAACTTAAGAGTTTACCAAAGTTCTGCAAGCTGGATGCATTTGGGGTTTCTGCTCTGGAAATACCCAGTTGCTCATCACTGCTAAGATTTCTTCATCTCTTTTTATGCTACAGTCACTTGGAGCCAGAGTTCCCATGTAATAGGGGAGTTCCAGAGAGAAGTGTCGCTGAGGGTCTATTTTAGCCAGAACTATAGATCCACACCTGTGCATTTACTTATGAGTGTGAGTCTCAGGCACAGTTCACAAGCTAAACTGAGGATTCAAGGATTTTGAAAAAGCCAGGTTCTCCCTTTCCTTAAAAAAAAGCAACACTTCTGGTTTGCATAGAGGGCTTTACTGGATTAAGGGTTTCACTTCTGCTTCCTTCAGTTTCTTTCAGAGTGAAGCTGCTGCTGCTCATCACTTTTCAGCAGTTTTCTCTAATTGCAGTGTAGCAGACTGGGAATAGAGGAAACTACCCTGGTGTTATTGCTGCCATCTCCAGGGTCAGCAGAGGGAGGGGATGTAGCTCAGAATGTTCTCTTAAACATGTGCCCATCATGGTGAGTTTGCCACCTCTTAGCTCTGGTACAAGGAAATACCATACTGTTTTGTCTTGCCAGAACCACAATTTTCTCAGCGTTTCAAGCAAAACTGGTTGCTAAAGTTGATTCTGACAAAATGATGAAATCCATAAAACTGTCAACTCTCCCGGTGTCAGAGGTGTGACCGTGTGCCAGCCCTGCTGGCACGGTGCCCTCCTGCCTCTGCCCCCTTCCCTCTGGCAGGCTCGCTGCTCCATCCCGAACTTCCCCGAGCGCCCGGCAGGAAATGTGCTCATTCCAGTGTCTGGATTGCTGCGGCACTGACTCGTCCTGCTGGCATCTCGCTTCTGCACCAAAATGTTGCAACGACATGACAAAATAACCCCACATCCTTTTAGAAGTTATATTGTACTAGCCTCCCCCTGTGCAAACTGTTGGCACTGTTCACACAGTTAAAGAATTTTACCTCTTTTGGGTCATTCTGAAGGACTTTTCTAGGTGCCTGTTTTGGGGAGATTTTTTTTTTTTTTAGGAAGGAACTAGATACATATAAACAGAAAGTTAGCAAATCATAACATAAATACCTCTCCCTCCCTCCTGACAAGCCATTTGCTTTCCTAACTGAAACCGGTGGTTTGTGATTCTTCACATTATTCTTTTAATGTCATGACCTGTGTGTCAAAGTGAGAGGTTGCTTGTGGATTTTTCTTGTCTTTGAAAGCAATACTTTCTCCAGAGACAAAGAAGCTCTTTTACAACACTCTTAGCAATTGCCATGAGGTGGGAGCTACAAATTGGGCAAGCCTGGGCAGTTGCATGCTGACTTTTTTCATTCCTCATGTCCCACAAGTATTTCTCTTTCAACAAGGCTTCTGTGTAACTGAAAAGGATCTTTTTTGTTTCCTTGATTTAGTTATATTATGTTTTAAATTTTCTCCTTTGGCTCCATTTCCCTCTGGAAGCTGCCCTGGCCATAAAAATTATCAAATAACCCTTTTAATTTTTAAAATTGAAGTTTTGTATTGTTCCTCTATCCCTATCAACAGAAAAGGGACAGATTTACTTTATTTCATTTGCATTTTCAAAGCCTTTGCAAGCTGTTTTCCACAATAGACCAGTCATAGCTTTGCACCTCAGAAATGAAAAAGTGGGCAGATCTGGCCCTTGAAAAAAGCCTTTTCCAGCTTTTTGTAAACATTAATGACCTATTCATAAAGAAAAGGGCAAAAGTTTTGCACAAAGAGCTATTAAAACTCTGAGACACTTGTAAAGTCTGTTAGAGAAATAAATGATGGCTTTGAGCAGACACTTAGGGCAAGAGAAAAGAGGGCTACAAATATGTCAGATACAATCTTTTGATGAGATTAGGAAGTTTCCATCAACGTTTCATACATACATATTATGAGAAAGAAAAATAGCTGTACCACATCAAACAGCAAAATTGTCCAAGTACCTAAATATTCTGCCTCCAACACTGCCAGTAGTGGTCATTTGTGTAAGAGTGTCCAAACAGAGCAGGAATGCAGTGATACCTCCCTGGCACAGGGTCCCATTTCCAGTGGCTGGCAACAGCAATACTGCCTGGGCCACCAGCATGTCTTTTTAATTCTAGCAGGCATATAGTCCAGCTGTGTTTTGACTTTGTATATACCACAGTCTCCTGTGGCAGGAGATTTCACAGTTTAACAGCTAGCTGTGAAAAAAAAAAAACCTAGTACCTGCTCATATTTGTTTTGAATGTATGACCTATTATAATCAGCTAATGTCCTCCTTCTCAGTCTTCTACTGGGAGGAACAGTGATATGTAATTCCCTATTTCCTCTTCATCTTTTCCATTCTACTTTTAATTGATTTTTCAGTCTTCTATCACGACAGTTTTTAGTAAGTTTTCCAAGACTGAGGATTCCTTATGTCTACAGCCACTCATTCTATCAAAACTGTTTTGTGTCTTTTATCTTTCTTCTTAGAACAGTATCATTTAGGCCTGAAAAGACCCTAAAGATCATAAAATCCAATAGTTTTTGCTGCTCTCTCTATCATCCTGATTCTTCCATATGGTTGCATAGAAGAAATGAGTTTATATCCTTTCACCTTAAAAATATACTGGCTACCACCAATGGAAACCTAATGCAGAGAAATCTCTGACAGTTACTGCTATTTTAGGCCAACATTCAGAAAAGTGCTGCGTGCTGTTGCCTTCTGTGCAGGACAGATGTTAATTGTGTTACTTCATGTAACACTGGAAGGTTCTTGTCTCAGATCCAGACAAGCATTCAGGTTTCCAACTCCTGTTTGGGCTTCTAACACCTGATTTAATGGAAAGCTGAATACTTGGTTAGATGTTGTTCCCATACAAACCTCAACAGAGCTAAACCTCTGGTGTGTGCTGATGGGGTTTAAGCTGGTCAGATCAAGGCATCAGCTTTTCAAAGGTGTTATGAAAAAGAGGCCCTTGGTAAACTGAGACTATCAGGGACTATGGGAAACACTTTCATCCTGGATAATACACATAGATGTTCATTCAGGATGACTTTGCTCTTTCTGTAGTAAATTGTTTAAATTGTCACTTCCTCATGCACAGATGTTACCAGAAGAATGGATTCTGTGGGAATGCTAAGCAATCTGTACAAATACTCCACTGTCTTATCCAACATGGTACTCTGAAGTATAGAAAAATGGAATGCATGAGATTTATGTCTTTATGCAAACAAAAAGAAAAAAGGCTGGATTCATTACTACATTTTCTTGGAAGAAGCCAGGCTTAGTGATTACATTTTCCTGTAAGAGGGAAGGAGCAGCAGAGGACACCTATCATTCCCAGCAGCTGACTTCTGGTTAGCGTTCACTGCTCCACAAACAAACCCCCTGTGGTTACTATGTATTTTAAATCACCTGACAGGTACAGTGCCTTGTGCAACCAAGGCATGACTTTTGTCTGATTCAGCATTTCTCTTTAGTGGGAATTCTTATGTGGACAAAGTCTGTGTGATCCATCCCTCTGGCAATTCACTCTCTAAGACAATCATTGCACATAAAGGTCCTGTGTTAATTTCTGTTACAAAAACAAAAGAAATGAAACAGAAACAACAAATGCACCACTTCTTTTCCTTTAGGTTCCAGCTTTCCATTTGGAGCCCCACCTTGCTCCATTCATCTGCTTCTACCAGTACATACTGGATGAGTGTCTCTTTACACAGTGTGTAATTCAAATTTATGAATGCAGTTTGTGTAAATTGGACATTGCTGAATTTCCAGATACAATGATTCAGCCCTAGAGAATTTGCTTTCTCTTTTCCATAATTTGAAATGCCATGCCCTATAAGCAGTCTGCTTAAACACTGCTGCTGGAAACCATGAAGCAAAGCAAACAGGCACTCACAGTTCAAAGTGGTGTTGTCAGCATGGGGAATTTCATTATCCCCTTCTCTTCCTTTAATTAGCTGTATTCCTAGAGTTTAAATAGAATAACTAAGTGACTAGGGGGCCATAACTAGACCTGAATTAGAGATGGAATACAGTACCCAGAGGCACATTGGTTACATCTGCTATTGTGCTGTGCAGAAAAATGGGTTGAGTGTCTTGTTACCTGAGGTAAGGTTGTATGTGCAAGGTCAGAAGACTTATCAAGGTTGATTATCCACTGATGAGACACATCTCAAATTCACAGTGAATAGGCCTTTCCTGTGAATGACTCTAGGCAGAGAATTTCTTCATAAACCGTGAAAACCAAAGATTGAAAACTAATTTCACATCTTGCCAAATGACTTGCTGCTCTCTGGGAGAGATAGGAAAGGACTGAAGAGAGAAATCGAGGGCAGAATGAAAGAAGGAAAACCCCTGATGTGGCATGTTTCATGTATTGCAACACAGCTTGATGCAGCCAATTGTCGGAAGTGCAAATAGCTCTGTGACCTCAGGTCTAAAGCATACAGCTCTGCTGCAGAGAGGAATGGCAGGCTTTCTGACCTGACCATATTATAATAAATGCTCTAGTAAACAAAGAGGTGCTCTGGCTTTCTTAAAAAACTGCAGGCAAAAAAGGTAAGTGTGAAGTAATGCCAACATGTTGTAAGAATCATGTAAAGAGAGTACGTGGATGGAGGCCATCATAACATTTATAACCACAAAGTCATTTGCTTTCAGAAACAGCTGAGGTGGAAAGAGTTTACGAGGCAGATTGCCTAAGGCAGTGAGTAATCCTGTCCTCTGTGAGGGGCCTGATTTAGCCCAGCCTCAGCAGCTGGTGGCAGCCAGCTGAAATGTGTGGCATCCACTATGTGTCCTCAGTGCTGCCCTTGGATGGTGCTGCCCTTACCCAGCAGCACCTGGCATTCAGCTGAGCCCCCATACACACCCAGCACATAGGGCTGTGCACACTCCAGAGGGTAACATTGGTTTGTACTGCAGCCATAACCAAAGACCTGATGCTGCAGGCAGGTCGGACTTGAATGCTACACAAAAGATGATGACAAACTGCTAGATGTATGTGCACTTTTCCCTACCTCAATCTGAATTCCTAATCAAAGTGTAAATTAGTTTCCTGTAGATTTCCCAATTAGTTTCTATTAAAATATAAGAAAGCCATTATAAAGAATAACTCTCCAGCAATTTTGTTCTCTCCACAAAGTTATATCATACAAGTCTACAACTTGATTGAAAGTGTGATAGTACTGAGCCCATTTTTCATGTTGATCTGACTGACTCCATTTCTCATGTTCATCTAGAATTGAATCATCCTAAATACACTACAATTTAACTTTACTCTTTGATAATGCATAGACATATATTTGTATACTGTATGCATTGAGTACATTAAACATTTTAGAAAATCAAAGATTAGCAGTTCGAATGGAACTTGTGTAACAGTTTTCTTGCTGTTACTATTTTAGGTAATATGTTTAGTTCATTTTATATGAATCTTGAGAGTTATAGCTATCCTAACACCTTAAAAAAATCTGACATCTGAGGTTTGGGGAAACACATGACATAAATCAATATTTCTGTACTTTTTTCTTACTTCCTGGTTTTTGATGGGTTATTGTTTGGTTGGTTGGGGTTTTTTTGGTTTTGTTTTGCTTTTGTATTTTCAACACAGGCTCTTTGAAGGTGACAGACCACTCAAGAAATTTTATGCTCCACTTAAAACAGGCAATGATAATAAAGTTCTGACATTTAGGATAGGCATTAGATTTCAGAAAATGTTTAGACACTGTTATCATGAGTAGCTCACAGATTTTTATCCTCTCTACAAAGAGAAACTGTAATATGCATAAATATGTTTATTTCTATATATGTTTGCAAGTGTAAAACTGTGTTTTGCATACAAAGTGCAGGTACAGTGACATTCTTTCAGGACCAACACTGGATGCCAGTTACAGATGTGGAAACTTGCCATGGGTTCTGCAGCCCAGGGCTTGGCTTCTGTTTTCCCATTGATTGCTCTGCTCATGCCAAGGCTTATTTCAAGAAAGGCGATGGCAAAACTCCCACTGACTGTAAAGAAAGTGAGGTTTGGCCCTTGGTGGGCAATAAAAGCTCTGGGAAGGCTGGGGGTGGGAGTTCACTGGGGCTCCTATGGGGCTGACATGCGCCGCCAAGGCTCACTCACACCCACTCCTGCACACCCCTGCCAGCTCCCAGATTTACAGGGCTCTGTGGAAAAGTCCCCACATCACACTGCATAGTATACTCAGTCACAGATGAACTTTGAGTCACTCTAGCTCATGGATTCAAAAAGAGCACCCTTGCTCCCATTGCATAAAACAAAGAAATTGTTCATTTCTTTTTTCTTGTTTTTGGTACATTTACCTGACTATTGGGAAAGCTTTACAGATGTTCCTTTGTTGGTGGTGTCATCTGCAGAAGAGAGAGAAATGAGCCCTCCTTTCTGAATAGTGCTCCAGGATCAGGCATCTCTGTTCCTTTCAGGCTGTGGGAGTGCTGTAGGAAAGATCTCCCTTGTCCTCATTTGGTGCTCCCCTCTGTGAGGCTGACACAGCCCTCCTGGAACGTTTTCCATGGACTCCCTAGGCTTGGAACAGAGGAGAGATGGAAAGCTGAAGCACAGTCGTCCAAGTATAGACAGGTCTGCCTGTCTCTGGAATTGCAGTTCAGTCAGAAATTGGGATGGGGTCTGAGAGAAGGAAGAAGAGTCTTGTTTCTGTACCCCTCATCTCTCCACTGCATAGAGATTTTGTTCCCGTGACACAGTCAGTGTCTGCCACTGAGTCCCCCCATTTGTTTTCCAGCTGGTTCTTTAATACTCCTAATATTTCGCTGTAGGGAATATTAATGATTCACTCTTGTACCTGATAAGTTCTGAAATACCCAGGGAGATATACATGGTTTTACTTAAATTAATTTGTAACGTTTGAAATTCAGTTTAAGTCACCAGGAGAAAAAAATGTCATGGCACAGAAAAATGATATTCAAACATCACCATAATATGACACATTCCACTGGTGTTGACATCTCCTAGCTTGCAAGGTGAAGAGCAGATAAATCAATCAACACTTAGTTTAAACCTACTGTGGGGACAATACTATAGAAAGACTGATGCTTGATGAACAAATTCCATGATGGCTTTCACTGTTTTACACATTTTCTTTTGTTGTTTCCTTCTGAAGGAAAATATGAATGAAAACACTGTTCACACAAGAAAAGAAGACCTCTGTCTCTCCAGCTTATTTGAAAATAACAGTTTATATTATAAATATTTTGTAAGTGTTCAAGTGAGGGAGACAATACTATATAACAATACTTTTTTTTAAACTGATTCATGTGGAATAGCTGGTATAAGGGTAGAATAACTGTTTTTTGCTAGTTGTGTGATTGTTGATCCCCTCAATGTAACTCATCTGCCATTTTGGTTGATACATAACAACAAATTATTTAGGTTTGGGGATTTTTCTTTTGATTCTTCATGGATCTGGCATTTAAACCTTAGCATGCATGTCCTACTTGTGTGAAAATCTTCAAGAGACATGCCGTTGACATATGCAGCTTATAGTGACAACTTCAGTTTCCAGCCAGGACAGAAGATCTGATAATGTTGAATACTCTTTTGGATATAAGTCATGGCTCTTAGAGGTCCTGACAGAAAACCTGCACATCCTGAGGAAGGGTGTGCTTTATAGGTTATTCAGGTATTTCCTTTCACTCTAAATAGTGGACCTGATCTGACCAATACTTCTATGCTGATTTGAACACATACAAAGAACTCTTGATTGAAGAATAGCTTTGGGTGTGGAATAATTTCCCCAGGAAATTTAATAGACCATACTGAATTTTTTATCCCTGTCTTTCATCAAGCATATAAAAAAGGTTAAAGGCATCAAATGTTTTGGATCAGTAATATTTTCAGGAAACTTGCAGTGCAGCATGCAGGAATGAGAGAGAGCTGCCACTCCTTCATGGGCATCATTGTACTGCACAATTCTGAAACGTTACTGTTGTCTTTGGGCTTGGACCTGGCAATCCTCAGGAAGCTGTGGATAAGGTATTTGCTGTCTGTCAGGGGTTCCTGCTGCCATGGGTTTGAACACACACCATCACAACCCTACCATCATCTCAAACTTAGTGTAGCTTTTTGAGTTAAATATTGAAGCAACATTCCCTTCTGCATTTGTGACTAACAAACATCAGACAGCTGTAGCTGCTTGAACATTCAAACATTAGAAATGTTACAAAAACTGTAACTGCTTTTGAAAAGCTCCTTATTCAACAACATCAGAACTGACTATAGAAGATCAGAATCTAACTAACTCTGATTCTGATGACCCATTCGGGAAAAACTTTAGGTTTATAGGTAGTATATAAGTATTAGATACTACTGAAAAAATTTATCATTATTATTATCATTAAGACTTAAATAATATTTAAAATTGACAAATACTCAGTTTTAGATGTCCAATATATGACATTTTAAAGGATTTGGCTTTAGGGAAGTTGCTTAGTCCTTCAAAATCTTGGCTCCAGTTTCCTCCCAACCCTAAATTCATTCATATCAACAATATATGGTAACTGCTGCAGCAGCTTCAGAGAGAAAGCCTTGGACCAAAGGAATTCGTGACTCTGAATCACAGTAAATAATTAGTGACGTTGAAAGATGAATCCGTATCCTTCATCAGTTATAATCACGTTCTTCATTACTCAGTTTGCTCCAGTGCCAAAAAAGGATGTGTTTCTCTCTCCAGACAAAGGGAAAGGCAGTGATTTGCCCCAAAAATGTACAGCATACACAGAGAAAGACAAATGTGAGATGGAGCAAAAAGACAGCACACAAAGTCTGGACAAGTATAGACTCATGACATAACAGCTGTCAAGTTTGTTGTGAAAAAAAAGCAAATTCCCCTTCTCTGTCCTTATGTTTTATTCACTGCCATGTCTTCCAAGAAATTCCCTGCTATCATGCTATTGCTTTCACACCTTTCCTCCCAATACACAGATTGTACCCTCCACCCAAATTCGAAAGAGATGGACAGAATAAAGAAAAGAGGATTAAAAGCATGCTTTTTCTTCTTTTTCTTGGAGAAGTGCCAGTGCAGTTTATCATCAGGAATGACTGAAGACCCTGAATCAACAAAGTTTTAAAACCCATTACCTGACACTATGGATTTTTACTCTTTTAAAGCTCTAAGTCATTTGGGATGGACTTAGAGGTCACCTGGGAGGATGCTGGTTGAGGCTTGAAATTCCAGTTTCAGAATTCACTTTTTGTGATTTCTTTTGTTATTCATGTAACATTCACTGTATTTTCTGATGCTTCGCATCTGTAAATCCATTAGGTTGGCATTATGAAGAAAACAAAGAATTAAGGAGTTTGCTTTAATGCCACCTAAGATTTTGAGTACTTTAGAGTATTTTTCAATACATAATTCATGGATTAACATCTGAATTTCAGCTCACAAAAAAGAAGTAAAAATGCTTAGTTCCCAAGTGTAGGAGTTATAAAAGCTTTTTTGTTGTGAATTAATATCAGTCCTATGGGGACACTCACAGAGTTGTTTATACTCACTGAAGTCAGAGTTTATGGATGATGTATATTCAAAGGCTTTGATTCAAATTAGCAATGTTATCTGCTTATTTATTCTGTGATGTTAATGAGTCATTCTGAGCAAGCAGTATTTCAATAATTTATACATTCAAGTTTCATTTTACAAGATTCACTGCAACAATAAATAATGATCTTGATCATTCCAGACACTGGCAATTCAGATAACAAAAAGAATGGAAGAATGCTTTTGCAGACTTGAAAATCTACAGTTGATTCTTCTGACTGCTCTTAAAGTCTTCAGATGGATGAGTTTTATTCCTGGCCTGTGGTTTGCTTTGGCTCGTATATTCCTTTTTTTTTCTCAACTACAGCTCTCCACAACTTTTTTAATCCTTCTCTGAGGAATTTATTTTACCCTGATTATGAACTTCTCATTTACTTCTCCTCCTTCATGTATGTAACAGCTTCCAGTCTTCAAAGTCCAGCGAGTAACTGTTGCTGTTCTCATAGACATATCCAAGATCAAACCGTGCAGTAAAACATTTAGCTCCCCGTATCTGCTGTCTGAATCACCTTCTTTCCTTTGTCTACCATGGAATGGTGTTCATCTGTCTTTCTGCCACTCTTCTGGGCTCACATCTTCCTTTTCACTGTACCAGTGTGTCAATTTAGTTAATTCTGGATGTTATTTCCCTTTATTCCCCTCATCTCATCCCCTACACTCACTCAATAATCCAGTTCTCTACTGATCACTTACCTCCTTTGATGTCCTTTCCAATCTGCTGTTCCATGATGCTCCAGCTCTTGCTCTTGCTCTTGTCTTTACAGGACAGTGTTCCTTTATGGCTCTGACACTGGCCCCATCTCTTTGGGTAGGACCCTCAGCAGTTTCTTTCCCTTGCCTGTCTGTACTCACTCCTTCCTACACTCCCCTCTGGACTTTTCTCTGGCTTCCCACTCATCCATACCTTTTCTCTCTGATTCATCTATGGAATCCCCATACAGCTATGACTACCTCTCTGATCTTGGCAGCATTTGCATTTATTTTTTGCTGCACCTGTATTTTTCACTGGGATTTGTCCCCTGGATTTAAGTGCTTAGACAGTAAAAACCACAGGCACTAGGTCATGTGTAGTTATCCTTCAGCTGGTTTATTTCCCTAGTAAACAGGGGAATGCTGACCACAGGAAAATGCAATTCAACTCCATGTCCTTGACTTCAATTTTTCCTTATTCTTTAACTTCTTTTTTTTTCAGCTTTACATGTGAGATCTGGTAGCAATGAGCCCATTTTGATCTGTCTCAATTATTTCTGTTATGTTTCTCATGGAACCCTGTTTTCTCACTTCTTGCTGTTCAGGTATCCTGTCAGCTGTTTCTAACCAGATGGTCTTTTTCATTACTGTTGCCACTTATGAATACATTATTTTCCTCTACTTTCAACATTTCCTTCCTTTCAGTTTCCTCCTTGATTTCTCCAAGATATCTTAGTGTTCTCCCAGGGCTAAGGATGTGTGACCTCTGGATAAAATCTGGCTGAAAATACCATTATTTTGAGGATTAAAATTCTCATGTTCTCTCTGATTTTCATCCTGTTGTTTACTCTTCAGTGAGTCTTCAGTTCCATCTTCTTTCTTTATCAGCATTATTTAGTAACACCTTTTCCTGTTGCCCTGCTGTCAGTTTTTTAAATCTGTTTTACTGTTTCTTTCCTNAAAAACCAAAAAAAAGCTGTCATGGCATCTTTGTCTTCTTCTTCTTTGTTTCTGCCTTTATCTAATTTGTTCGCAATTCCTTTCAGCTTTGATGTTGATCAAGACAATATGGCCAAAATAAGTAATCTTAGGATCATTCAGATTACAAAGTGTAGTCTGTACATATGCAATCCTACATACACTGAAGATTTCATTTAATTTTAAATAATGAACATAAGGTGGCATGGAAACAAATATTTGTCAGCACATGTGAATGTGAAGAGTAATAGTACATTAGTTCTGAAATATGAATTACTAAAAATGTGATACAGCCACTGAGTTGTACAGGACCCAAATTCCTGGAGACTGTGGAAGGCCACAAGTTCAGTTGGACAAAACAGAACAAATCACTCCTAGTGAAGCAGTAAGTCCCAATCACCTTAGTCTGCTGAGCTGTGTGGCCTTGGGGAAGCCAGATGGTTCTGTTATACAAACATCACTTAGAGCTGAACATGACCCTGACTCAAATAATGGCATTTCTGGTAAGTATGATTGTAGGAATAAGCAGAGAACAGGATGTTCAATATATAAAAGCAATGTAAGATACAAACCAAGACAATTCATAATCTGAGTTTTTCCCACAGTTTTGTTGCAATAAATCCAATGATACAGCTGTTTTAATTACATCTCTCGGTCAAATTGCAATAGAATAAACATTTGATCTTTTTTTCTGTAACCATAACTTGAATTTTTTTTCATCCACACATGTGCAGAAGCACAATCATACCACATGAAAGCCTGCACAGTAATTTAGCATTCCATCAATGTTTTTCCTTCACTTCCCATATTCTCTCAACAAGGACTCCAGCCTCAAGAGAAGTCTTAAGGTTTCTTTTGGTTCCATGTTTGTATAGTCTCATTAGTCTCATGAGTGATAACTTATAAACATTTCCTTCATAATGTTGGCCTTTTTTTTTTTTTTCAAAAAGAAGGGAAGACTTCCTAAAGGATGATTATTTTGACTTCAGTCCAAACATGAGTTCCAGTGTCCCAGATTTCCAGTGACCTGCAAAGGTCATATCAGATCTTCATTTCTGAATCTGCAAAATGAGGAAATGAGTGATGTCCCATTTAGAAGGGGTAGTAAATCCAAAATCATTGAGACACAGGGGTTCCTTGGTGATAGGACTGTGCAAGTATCTCAAACGACAGTGTATTAGGAGATCATAAAGAAGTTTCAATTCAGTGTAATTAGCTTTCAGTATCAGGAATTTCTCTTTCCCAAGGAGTTTTTATTACATATATACATAAAATCACTTAGCGTAAATGAAGGATCTTTTATGTATAGCCTTCTGTAAGTACTGTGCTCTCTTCTAATTGTACTATTTACTGTATTCTCATTGTTAGCTAAAACTGTGGAAATAAAAGGAAATATTACCTCTTCAACAATTTGTTCCAGTAGTATCTTTATATATTTGAAGGTCTTTGCTGAGACTCTGTAACAGTGTGATATTTCTATCTTATTAATAAAAAATGAAAAGCAAAGTCTATTCTTCCTGTTTGAATTCAAGAATTACACAGGAATAATACGCTTGTGTAATTTGGGATATGCTTTCAGGGTCAACATCCAGCAGCATTGCTAAAGGCGATGTCTGGGTTTTCTTTCACAAAGGCACAAGAGAAAGAAATTAATGAAACATCCATTATCTGGTCTGCACCTGGAGGGTCACTGCTCTACAGAGCTGGGAGACCATCATCTTTTCATGGTAGATAAGAGTAGGGTGAATATTGGGTTTTGGGTTGGTTTAGTTTTTTTCTCACAGGAATGCAGCTTAGGAAAAGAAATATTATTGTCTAAAGCCCAAGGACAACAAAAAACCTTTTCCAGACCGCAAATACTTAATTACTTACCGTCTATCAGACTAGCTGCTGTTCTGCACTTAGCATCATGCTTCATTGTCTGACAGCACAGCTGGCTGGAGGCTGAAATTGAAAATCATTTTCCTTTGCTCAATTTCCTTGTAAACAGCAAAAGAATGGTGTTGATATGCCAGACTTCACTGGGAAAGTGCATTGTGAACATGCAAGATCTGTCTCCAGTGGTCTTAAAAAGAGGAATGTGATTTGATTCCTACAGAGATAAATCAGGACACCTTCAACTTTGGCTTCATTTAGTGTTTGCTGTGATAGACTTCCATTGTTCAATGCCGAACCAACCATGAATAAGTAAGAACAGTAAGGCAAGAGAAAGAAAAAAATGGTCTTATGTTGTGAAACCACTTAGCAGAGCTAAGTGAGCTATTGTAAATAGGCAATTTGTGAAGCATTTAGTCCAACAAAGCAGTCTTGACCCATTTCCACTTCAATTGATATTAATGTCAATTTCACACAGTCTGTAAATGCATGTAAGTCTCTGTAGTGTACACGAATATTAAAACTTAGAACTCATTATGCAGTCTTTCATTTTATTGGAAAGCCTGTTGGTGAATTTGGTTTTCATCAATTTGTAACTGAGCAATCAGATTAATTCTATTAGCATTTAATGCAAATATATTTCATAGTATTATTTCTGATAGATTAACTCTCAGCACTCAGGTGTGACCCAGTGACCAATCACGTTTCATTTTCATTAGTATTAAGTTGCACAAATAGTATAAAAAAGAGTAAATGTGTACCTTTTGGGAGCATGATTCATGCTGCTTTAGTAAGTATTATGTTTTACTAGAGTTTATTAGACTGTTCAAAGTTTTAGAGTACAGCTTTTCTCCCTTTGAAGTCAAATGTGAAACTTCTTTTGCTTTCAGGGTAAGCTGTATTGGACCAATAAATCAGTGTATTTTCTCCGTGTAGCCTTGAATTTACTAAGTTCTTCTACTTAATCAAAAAAAGAGTCATCTATTAACTGTTATAAGTCTGTTCAGCAGCTGATTTAGCACAGGTTTGGTAGCTGAGAACACATGTGCAAAGGTCTTACAAAATAGCCTCCTGACTAGCTTTCCTCAACTAAAGCACGATGTTCCCTGAGTTTCTTCAGATGGTTACTCAGCCTGCTGCACCGTGGTTGTGCTGATTAAAGGCTTATATACATTCTATAGGATGTGCTTTACAACGCTCTGCTCAAACTTTCTAGTCCCTCAGGGGCACTTGTGTGGAAGAGCTAACAAAGTTTTCACAAAAGGCAACTATTTCCAGAGAAATTGATGACTTACTCACTGACTTCATTTAGTACACAAATAACTGCCTTCATAAATATTCATAAATATTCCAGAAATGCCAAGAACTATCCAAGAAGGAAAGGGAATGTCTAGAGAAATGCTTTTAATAATGGTACAGCTCAAATGTACTGCAAGTTCTCTCTATATCAAGCAGCCCAGTGTTTGCATAGATCTTTTACTGGGTCAGAGAGCTGTAAATAAAATGTCACATCTTAGCATTTAATAAAAACCACAGCATGGCCGCTTTACCACGGCAGCCTTCATGTAGCAGGAACTCACAGGTATTTCTGAAATAAAGCTTTGAAGTAGTTATTGGAAATGGACTTAGGAAAAATTCCTATCCATAAATTTTGCAAGATCAGGTCTTAATCAAAGTGACTGGACTGTTAAGATGAAGTTTCCTACATGTATGTGAGATCAGGACTGTGATTTCACTGTAAAGCAAATTAATTCCTTTGTTCAGAGACTGTTTTGCCTTATAGCTGTGGACATTCCTTACTTTCAAAGACAGAAAGTCTGCAGAACTGTGAGGGGCAGCTGAATGATCTGCATGTTTAAAAGCTACTTGATTATCTGTTGTAGATTGGCAAAAAATCTGAAATAAAACATTTGCACAACAAGAACCCAAATGCAAGTCAGTGTAAGAGCACAATCATTTTAAAGCAAATGCATGTTCTAAAGAAGCTGTCTGATCTGTAGCCATTTTCAGTGGCATGAGACTGAAACAGAAACATCTGCTTGAATTTACCAGCTATGAAGCTGCTATTGAGAAGAGTAAGTGAACAGTGAATAACAAAACTATTGATGCTTAGAGAAAGGAATTAAAAGCTTATGTGAATTTTACCTAAACAGAGAATTAACTTCTTTCATTGAAGCATTTTCAAATCTAGTTTAAAATTATATGATCCTTTATATACTAAGAACTTGTCTTTGCTGCAAAAATAACCAATGTATTCCTCTTAATTTGAATTCCATCTACAAACTAAGTCCTCCCATTCAATGTGGTAATATTCTTGCACACAAGTTAACTGGCCCTTTGGGAGGTATAGGCTACAGCTCAAGTAGGGATGCTGCTATTCCATTCACAATTTATGGTGTCTCTTCACAGCCATGGCTTCTTTTGCTCCAGCTAAACTAACTCAAGAAGCAATAAACTCAAAAGTAACACTAGCATTACTAGGGGTAGAGGTGGAAAGAGGGGATGAGGCTTCCTGGGATGATACTTGCTCTGGTAAGAGGAGCTGCTGTCACTGAGGTGTGTCCCATCTCCTCCTTGTGTCATAGCTTTCTCAATAAAC
This sequence comes from Cyanoderma ruficeps, assembly GCA_008694505.1. NCBI lineage: Eukaryota > Metazoa > Chordata > Aves > Passeriformes > Timaliidae > Cyanoderma > Cyanoderma ruficeps. Next base: position 17,842,279 of record VZDJ01000346.1, read on the forward strand.
CCACTTAATTCTTCCCATCTGCTCCACATGTTCTCTGGTGTATTGGCTAGTGTTCATTCAGCCACCCACACAATTATCAGGCATTTGAGACACCAGGATATCAGAAAAAAACACAGGGTCACTGATACAACTCAGAGACTGGCAGATGTAACCCAGGGCCTACAACTCTCATGCTCTTCAGGGCAGCAGCCAGAGGTGAGGTGGGTACATTTAGGACTTCTCAAATGGCATCTGCTGCTTGTGTCTAAGCAACTGAATTAAGCCCTTCGTGTCTATTGATGACAATGGGAGTGTAGATGCTTTGATTTAGATATCCAGATGTTTTGATCCATGGCTGACTCCCAGCCTGACAGAGATATTGCCTCCAACGGCCTCAGCAAGGCCTGCTGTAGCTCATATGTCAAATCTCTCAGATGTCTCAACAGATGATTAGAAGTTTTAAACACAGACTATGGTAAGAATTACAGGAATAATATTATTTTGTTATTTATTAATATAGAGAATTTTTATTATTTCAAGTATTTAATAAGTATTAAATTCCAGAGATTGCTGAGGTTGTCCAGACAGATCACATGAATAATGCAGGCAGTGGAGTAGCTGCTGCTGCCTCAGCTTATTGCAATGGGATGGTGAGAACTGCTGTGATCGGGTCTGAAGGCTCACAAGCCCTTAAACAAATTGTCAGGTTTTCTTCTACATAGAATGTTTCCCACGTTATTCACAAACACAATCAGTTTTTCCTGTTGCCTTCCAGTTCCACACAACTTCCCAGCTTCATTGCAGGGGCAAGGTGTCTTCTGCAGTGTTGGTGGCCAAGTCCTGCTGTGCTGTTTTCAGATGTTATTGTTTCCAGTCTGGAATAACTGCTGGGTTGATATCCCTGTACCTGCAGAAGAGAATCTATGCTTGGATCTCACTCCTTCAGGTCACACTTTGGTATGTCAAGTCAGCTTTAACATGGTTCCAAAATTGCTTTTGCTTTGAAGTAGCTTTGCAATCATCACACACTTGTGTACACAGACTCCAGGAGGTTGGGACTTGACCCACATCTGGGTACTGCTTAAGCTACCAGGAAAGGAAACACATTAAAGTTTCACGGGGAATCACGAAGGTTTGCATGAGGTTTCTATTCCGGCACAATGCACAGGTGTCTGAAAACCACAAAAGACTGTGAATGGCCTCTTAAGTGGTGCACCACATTTTCCCTGGAAAGGCCTCAGAAAAAGGGCGTGGAAGTCCCCGAGAACAAGAGCCAGCAACACCTGTGCAGTGACAGCAGACACAGCCTCGCAGACAACCCAGCAGGCACGAGTTTAACGATTCACTGACAATTTGCAAATGTAGGATGAATTCACAGCAAGTCTGCCTCCACGCTTTTGTAGTTCAAATGAAAGATTTCACACATTTCTAGGAATGCTCCCCGATGGAAAAACGGTGAGGCATTTGGAAGCCAATATACAGAATGTGATAAACTTCAATTAAAACAAAATGACAGGAAAGATAAAACCAGGTTTTGGTTGGGGTTTTTTGTTGTTGTTGGGGATTTTCTGCGGGTTTGTTTGGTTGGTTGGTTGGTTGGTTTTGGGGGCTTTTTGCCTTGAAAGGAATTTGGAAATCATATTCCACTGGCATGTAAATAGATTTTCTGAGATCATTTATTTGTCACTCTGTGGACATTCGTGATAATTATTTCTGTTGTAGAATGGTTGTAGAATGTGACATACTACAGAAAATGACAAGAAAATTAAATGTTTTGGCTTTTTTTTTCCCCCAGAAGGAAGAAAGATACTTAGGTGGCCGTTTGGTAGATCTAATGGAGGAAAGGCATTCCTAGAAAACAATGCACAACAAAAAACAAAACTGCATTTGCTCACTCACTTTTGTTTTCTGAATTTTCACCAAAAAACCCATAGAGAACAAAGTGTAACTTAAAGATGCAGAGGGAAATGAAAATGATTCCTTTTGAATTGTGCAAACAGAAGCAGTTTCTTTTATTCAAGGAGAGGCTTAGAAATAAAAGCATGTGTTGACATATCTGGTTATCATCTCATGTCTGATTATGAACTAAAAAAAGCTTAGAAGCTCCATAGCAGTTCTAGCAGTAGAAAATTCTCATTGAGCTGAAGTAGTAGAGATCTCTGAATCTCTAACTGAATATCCTGGGCTCTATTCCCATTTTTAATTTGCTGACAATGTCTCGTTTATGAGAAAGGAGCCATTTTAAATTCTTTCAAGAACTGAGTGATACTGAATTACTCAGAAGAATCTTTCTTCAGCATTTCTTGTTAGAAAGGCAATGATCAGCATTCTATAGGTTCTCAATATGCACTAAAAGGGAAAGAATATGAGGGATTCTTTTGGACAAAATAGTGTAGATGTCATATATCAAAAATTATTTATCAACTAATTATTTATAAAATGTTTAAGTATTATTTAGGTGATAGACAGCAGCAGAACTATGCAGTCTAGAATTGATTGTGACATCCCAGAAGATAAATGAACTAAAATATTTAGATTAAACAAAAAAACCCCATTATAATAATATACACAATGAGCAAAGCACCGCATTTTCTAGTTAATGCCAAAACTTAGTTCCACAATGAAGTGTTTGTGGAACATTAGAAGTATAATTTAGCATATCTGAATAAATTATTTTCTACTATGCAGTAAAAACAGAGAAACACATGGCATAGATTATAGCCCCAAATGCTTTTAAAATTCTTGGAGTGGAGGCTGCCTGGCAACTTTTGTACCAGCTGGAAGAGCGAGAACCCAGCTGGCTTGGCAGTAGCCACCATCCTGTGCCTGGGCTGGCAGGCGGCCACTGCCCCCCTTGCACGGCCCGAGCCCCTCCCGTGCGTGTCCGCAGCAGCCCCGGCACTGCCACTCACCCGGCAGCGGGGTGAGACAGAAAAACCTACTCCTCAAAAAGCCTGAACCATGGTGCTGGGGGATGTAGGAGAGCAGGTTTTTCGGGTTCTTTTTCGGGGTTCCTGGGTCTTTCGGATTTCTTTTTGAAATCTTGAGATTGTGAAGGGATGATGAGAATTCAAGGGTTGGTGTCGCTGTGAGGGAAGGGGAAAATGCGAGGATTCATGCAATTGTTTCAAAACCTTGCTCACATGAAAGTAGGATGCAAACAAATGAAAAGTAATCATCTGTGTGTTTTATGACCTTTAATCTAAGCATTACAGGACTGTTAACATATTGGAAGTAAGCTCCCCACAGTCACATACTGATGTTGTCAAGTTAAAGAAATAAATCTAGTGACATCAAATCAGAACAAACTCCAGTTTGGGAGGGGTGAAGGCTGTACCCAGCTTCAGGTCAAATAGTGAAAGCAGGATACCAATAAACAGCCACATTGTCTCCTTTGATCTCTCTAGTGGAGGAAGGGAAAGTCCCAAATTAGGGAAATTGGCACCTTCAGGACTTCTGGGTCCTTCAGACGCTTAGGTGTAAATAGAAAAATAACCCAAAATGGGTCACCCTTTGTTATACAGTGAGAGAGATCACCAACAAAAGAGAAATCTTTATGCAATGAAGCATTATTTGTTCTGTCTCAAAGTTCCTGCTTTTTTGTTGTGTTCGAGAACATAGTAGTTGTCCTTTCTTCCCAATGCTTCCCCAAGACCGAACAGTGTCTTTCTGGGAAATTAAAGCAAATGCAGTCTCAGTGATCTAAGCTTGGGTTTAATCCCTCCCAGCTCATTTCTCAGCATACCTGCTTTGATAGCACTGTGGCAATCAGCTCCCTCCAGCTGCTCCCAGTGCAGCACAGCCAGCACTGGCTGAGAGTGGGTGGCTTTTCATGGGCATGGGTAGGAGCTGGCAGAGGAGTGAACAAACCTGTAGCCAGTGGGGATTTAATTCCACCCCATGAGGTGATAGCAGGAGGTTACTACGTGTCCCTTCTCACACAGGATATGCAGTTGAGGTGTTAAGGCATGGGTTGGACTTGATCCTAAAGATCTCTCCCAACCTAGTGATTCTGTGTGATGGTCTCTTCCAAAGAGCCCCATCTGAAGGCTGGGGTGATTCAGGGGAAACCACAGACACCAGAAGGCAGAGCCCTTCAGCACAGCTCTCCTTGAGAAAGTTTTAGTGGTTTGATTACTTTTGTGGTGCAGGTGCTTTGATCTTCTGGGGGAGTGTCATCAGACCTCCTCCTCCCACAAACCCTGAACCGATGGCAGAGGTGTGCACCTTGTACAGTGATAATGCCAGGCCTCACCTGCTCCATATTGCAGAAGAACTCTCTCTATTCATATGACTGAAAGACCTGTGCAATAACTTCAGCCCAGGATGAAACACTGTGTTATTTGTTTGAATACCGGCAGAGTCTCAAACATACCATGTCACCACTAATTCTCATGGGAGGGAGAATTTTCTCTCCTCTGTTTTTTTATATGTGAACATGTCCAGACCAAAATCCAGAGGCTAGGCTCATTAAATTGACAATAAAATATGTTCTCAAGGATGAGTATGTAATGCTTTCACACAGACTGAAATACTATTTTTGAATTGGAGTCACAAATTTATTTTCATTTGACTTTCAATGATATTTAAGCACCTGTCTCTTTGAAAACAGGTATTTGACTTTTAAATAATTTAGTCTCTGCTGAAAATTGTATCCCATCTTCTGGAGGATCTGACTCATGAAGTCTTCGGTTTACAGATTTTCAAATTAACCAAATATTTCTCATATTTCTAAGACTTTCCTTGCTGAATACCTTCAAAATTGTAATGCAGAATGGACAAATACATAATGTCCTTTGCATAGTCAAGAAGATTAATATGGGCTTGGTTCTCAGCAGAATAGTATGAGACCCTGGAAAGTTCCAGGCTAACCATAATGGATAGTTTTGAAGCACTGAAACCATGTGCCCTTGCTATTCCAGGGCTTGGCCTCTGACAGCAAGGCCACCAAGAGTCGGGATTTACTGATGTAGGTGTTGATGCAAATGGTTTTTGGACCCCAGTCGGTTTGTGCTGTGCCATTAGGCATGGGGGGGTGTGTTTTGCAGCAAATTAGTCTGCTTAGTGGCCTAAAGTTATGATAAACTACAGATTAGTATGTGTAAAATAATGGTGATCAATTCCCTTTTTAAAGGAATACATTTATGCACTGACATTTTACCAGTGAAGCATCCCTGATTTAACTGAAAGCTTCTCTCCTTTACCTTTGTGTGATCACAGAGTCAGGTTTTATCTTTGTGTAAGGGCTGTATCTTGATATCTGCCGCACACGGATCTGTGGCACTTTCCCATATTATCGGAGGCATATCACACTGTGCTCGTAAGGTAGTCAATGGGGAATTTGCTTTGGAATTGAAAAAGAAAATAGAAAAGGACTGGGGACCATGTAAAATAAACAGTAATGTTAGCTTCTTTAATACCCACTGCATTGGATCATAAATAAAATATTTTCTTTTAAAATTGAAAGTTGTAGCAATTCATATCTAACTTTCATCTTAGCTTCAGTGGTAAAATTCTCCTCTCATGTTACCTCTGAATTACAGAGGCATGAAAGAAGAATTAGGCCTTGATATTTGAATTCACTACTAAGTCCAAGATGCAAAAATCTGATATTTTCTGGATGATGTTTAAGTGTAGGGGGACTGCTGTGCTTCTTCTCCATTTCTATAGTTAAACTGCTCTATATATATCACTTATATGTGCTATTTTTTTTTTTAATTGTGGATTATGAGCCTCACTGAGATCCTGCAAGGGTCCATCAGGAATTATGGGGAGTAGTCAGGAGCATTCCCATCTTTTTGAAGTTGACAGTAAGAAAAGGATGTAATTACAGGTGACTGTCTGCAAAGGACAGGGAGTGGCTGTCGGCATTAATTGTTCATTTCACCCATTCTTTCAACAACTAAAGTCAACGTGAACACTTTCAGCCAGTGACTATTGCCTTTTGTCAATTTTCAACTTAAAGAGACAAGTTCTATTGCTGATCCAGGGGCAGAAAAAAAATAGATAAGCCAGAGAGGATTCAAATACATATCTAGAAGACATTTAGAATCATAGGATCACAAAATCCTTTATGTTTTTTGAAAAGACCATAAAATCAGCAAATCTCACCATTAATCCAGCACTGCCAAGTCCGCCACTAGACCACGTCCCCAAGTGAAAGATCTAGATGTCTTTTAAACACCTCCTAGAATAGTGACGTTACCACTTCCCCATGCAACCTGTTCCAAAGACTGACAAGCCTTTACATGATGAAACTTTTCTTAGTATCCAATTGAAACCTCTCCTGCCACAACTTGAGGCTGTTTCCTCCTTTTCCCTGGAAGAAGAGGCTGACCTCCAGCTGGCTACAGCCTCCTCTCAAGTGATTGTAGAGAGTGATAAGCTCTCCCCTGGACCTCCTTTTCGCTGGGCTAAACACCCTCTGCTCTCTCAGCTGCTCCTCATCTGTCCTGTGATCCAGACTTCACCAGCTTCATTCCCCTTCTCTGGACCTGCTCCAAAACCTTAGTGTTCTTTTTGTAGGGGCCCAGAACTGAACCCAAGGTTCAAGGTGAAGCCTCACCAGTGCCAAGTACAGGGGGACAATCCCTGTCCTGGTCCTGCTGGCCATGTTCTTTCTATACAGCAAAACCAATTAGGTCCTAAAGCCAACGAGATTTCTGAGAGCTCTTAACTGGTCGTGCCCCAGACAGCAGGCACCTGCATTTTCAGTCATCCAAATGCCCTTGAACCGTGGTGGTAGGCCCAGCTCCAGGGGGTCCTGCTTGAGTAAGCAGCTGCCAGAGCAGGAAGACCACGCTGCTCTGAACACAGGCTGAGGACAAGTCTTAGTCACAATTTCTTGAGAAGCAGGGGATGACATCTCTCAGCTAAGAACAGGTCTTGTCCTTTTGCTGACAGAATTCCATCAGTAAAACACTAGATTTCTTTATGTGAATTGATTATTTAAATGACTTGATTAAGTGGTATTAAATCCAATTCTTTTTCCATAGGCAGCTGGTCATTGGCTGTCCATGTCCTCTTTTTCTCAGGCCCTGGAGCCATCTCATTTACGGTTTCATTCTTCTATACTGCTCACAGGCCAGGCTAATTGCTTCTCCAGACAGCAGGCTCTGCTTCCACTTCTTGCAGGCTTTTTGAAACAACAAAAGAAAGTCAACAGGTGCCAAAACATTCAGTGATATTAACGTTTGAGCAAGTTCTTACTCATGTTAAAACTTACGAAAATTCATCTGATTCATAAATTTGTCTTATGCATGGTGTTGGGTTGCCATGCTTGTAGGTAAATCTATTGCCTTGTTCATACCATAAGAAAACAGCTGGGATGTTTTTCTCATTGCATGACAATCTGACAATCATTTACATGTCTGCTGAGTGACTGCTTTCTCTATATGGATCTAACATATCTATTGTGACCTTAGTGCATTAATATACTACAATAAGAAGATCAAAAGAATTTGCACCATAATCTGGACATCACTGCTTGAAATACAGCCCCCTGATTTAATCATATTTGCAACATAAGCAGTTCCTTGAAAGGAGCATATCTGTGCTTGAGACATCCTTGTTACAAAAACCAATAGCAAATGATCAGTTTTTTCAAAGTCTGCAGAGATAAAATTCTTTAGATGTACTGAGAAAAATTTTATTAATGGCATGTTTCTCTTCACACAGTCACAGGAAAACTGGTACTCTCTTAAAAAAAAAGCATAGTTTTCTTTCTATTTTTATGCCCCACAAAGGGTATATATACCTATAAATGAGGTAGCAAAACATCCTTGCAACAGATTTCTTCCTCCACCTAATGTGTGGAAGGGTTTTATGAGACTGATGCCAGAATGCTTGTCAAACAGTTCTGTCTTAGAATCACAGAATGTTCAGGGGTTGGAATGGAACTTGTAAGTCATCCAGACCCAAGTCCCAGCCATGGGCAGGGACAGCTCCCACTAGACTACGTTGCTCAGGGCCCCATCCAACCTGGTTTTGAACACTGATAGGGTTGGAGCATCCAGAGCATCTCTGGGCAACCTGTTCCAGTGCTTCACCACTCTCACAGTAAAAAATTTCTTCCTAATACCTAACCTAAATTTTCTCTCTTTCCATTTGTACCCCTTACTCCTTGTCCTGTCACTGTGGTTCCTAATAAAACAGAAAAGAAACTGCCAGGAGAGTGTAAGCTTTGACTGACATGGTCACTGCTCATGTGCAGTAGGGTAGGCTGGAAGCATCTCATTCCAATCTGAGCTATAAATATGTGTTTCAGATTTGAGTGGAGAACAAGGAACTTTGGTGAGCCACGCAGAGCTAGAGTTCCCCTGTAACACTCTTGCTCTAAAATCCTCTGACAAAAAGCAATCTCTGAAATTACTGATGTCTTCTGAAATAAATTCAGAGAGTGGGACACTGGTTTAATTCTGACACCTGAAATGGCATCTTGCACTGAAATCTTTATTGTGACTTGTCATCACAACTTACATTGTCAGCACAAGGAATGCAGGAATATTAGATTTTAAGTAGTCCCTTGTTCTTTCACGGCTTAAGCATAAACATCATTCTTCTTAGTTCTCCGAGAGATTCAAATAATTTAGAAGAAAAGGAGGATGGTAAGACAACAGATTAACTGCCTATCCCAGTCCTCTCACTGCTTGTATTGGCTGGATGCATGCAGAAGTGGGTATGACACCAGTTTAAGTACAGGTTACTCACATTTTTTTTCCACTTGCCAAAGAGTTCTGGGAGCAGCTGTGTCTTAGCCACAAAATCATTACTACAAGACTACTGTTGAATAAGCATTAAAGTGGTCTTATGCTTGCTCAGAAATGAGTAAAGTGGACGGTCTCTGAGATCCTTGAGTTTACCTGTCACCTTTACAGGTGGCTGAGACGCAATCTAGGGAAAGAGGGACTGGCCCAGAGGTTTGTGGTACTTTATGGTTCCTTCATAGATATCTATATGTTTACATCTACATCTGTGTCTACACAATGGTTGGACTTGATATCTGAAAGGTCTATTCCAACCTAAACAACTCTATGATTCTATATATATGTACATGTGTATTTGTAAACAAAAACTTAAGTGTGCGTGTATGTCCTTCTATGTTAGTTAAAGAGGATAATCAATGTAGGCAGGGAGGGAAAAGAAAAAAAAAAGTAAAGAAAGGCAAGATTGTCATCAAGGCATTTGATAATATGAACAGGAGTTTCATGATAACTAACTTCATGATAGTTGGTATCTGATGAAAACTGTTTAAGAATTACTTTGCTGGAAAGCCATTAAGGGAAGCCAGCCAGATATTAGGTAACTTAAGACTGCTTGGGAAATCAAAACTAAGTTACAGGGCCATTAGCTCAGTGTTATGCTTTTGGCGGGAGAACGGACTGCGGAGAAGGGGCCTCCAAGTCTCCCAAGTGGATTTTTTCCTCCCTCATCAGTTCCACTGGGGACATATGATGTTTGGAGAGATTGCTGTCACACTGTCTGCTAGAGGAGAGAGTGTAGGCATTTCACCTACCATGCCTACCTGGCCATCTCTGCTACCCACTGAGGCCCATGGGACCTCTTCTGCGGAGGAGGGGCACGGCTGTGCACGGCTGTGCCAGCCATGTGCTGATGCAGGTGGGACAGGAGTCACCTCGTCTGTCCCCACTCCTTGGTTTGCCACCAGAGGGCACAAAAGCTCAGGGCATGGGCTCACCTCATCCTCAGGAAACCCCCAAAGGAGCCATCCAGGCACAGCCAGGCCTTTCTCTCCAGCTACACGTCCAGGTTATGGTTGTCCCATCTTCTCCTTCCATATTTTGCTTCCCCTTGAGATGTGCTTGTTCTGCTGTGCCCACGTAACATTTCCAAACTGCTGCACACATGAAGCTAATAAACCAAGCGACAGACTGGCTGTTGGGAGCAGCAGGTTGGCCACTTTGGCTCACAGTGGGAGTGCTTTGCCAGCTGAGCTGAAATTCCAGCTGCGCTGGCTGTCGACATGCTGGGTCTGTAAACATCTTCACATTCTTTTGAGCTTGAAAGTAGGCTAGAGATACAGCAGGGAGTTTGTCTTCAAACCAGCTCATGGATTACCTCTGCTGTTCCAGGGCTTTGCTACCTGGTGCTGGTGCAGTCTGCTTGCAATCCCAGCACCTCGCACAGTCTAAGTACCCCACTGATTGTGAAAGATGGAAAAGATCTGAACCAAACAACTTGGACATTATTAGAAATTATGATCATAAAAAGTGTCTTTTCTTGTTTCAGTGTGGTTACTCAGGATAACTATTTGTTAGTGCTAAAGTAGTGCTGCCAGGCTTCCCTGGTACTCTTAGAGCATTCTGTTGAATTATAATGAATGAAACCACTCCCAGACCAAATCTGAGCACTCAGGAATTTCGCAGAAACTGCAGGTCTACTTCTATCATGTGGAGGAAACCTATCTAATGGAACAGCTTAATGCTGCTGAGACTTCCAGAAGCAGCAAAATACTGATACACAAGGCTCTGGCTTTGTTTGAGCAACTCCAGTTCCTGCTTTTCTCATTGAAATATTAAAGATCTGTCTGCATGGGCAGTTTATTATTCTACAAACTGTTATTTTACTATAAAAATATGACTAGTGAACTGTTGGAGACTTATAGTACAGTAATACTTACGTTGTCACATCTTCATTCCCATGTATTTTGGTGGTCCCCTTCCTGCCTTTCTCTCACTTTATACCCTGTGCCAACCAGTTGCTTTAATTAACAATGTGTTGCTCCCTGCTTAAATACTGATGCCCTCCTTCCAGCTCTAAAGGTCCCCTAATTCGCCCTCCTCATTGCTCCTGAGGTGCCAGCATACATGCATACAAGGAGCATCAGGGAGATATCCCAGCATGGGCTCCAGGGTGGGGCAGTGGACATGAGAAAGGACTGGCTGTAGGACTTGGATTGTCTGAGTAAAAGAACAGCATGTTCCTAGTGTTTTATCAGGGACACTCTGAATTAACTATTCAAAGTGAAATGCAGGGACTTTCACCTGTTTTTTGCTACATATCTTTTGGCACGGCACAGGGAGGATGACAACATGCATGGTGCAGAGGAGAGGATCACCTGCCCTTGGGCCTGAAGCTGGTGGAAATCCATACCACATGGAAGCAGGGGCTTGCTCAGAAGGAACAGCCAACTGTGCTTCTGGACACAGGCAAAGCATGACAGTGTAAAGCAATCACAAATGCAGAAGGTCATTTAGGTATAAATCTTGCACAGCAACCCTGCTGTCTCTGACTCACAGACACACGAATGCTTTTGGAGATTGAAGTTCGTATGATCATTTGTGGCATGTATCTTGTCAGGTGCCAGGGTCTCTCATTTACTCTGCACAAGATCTTTTGGTCAATCACTCAGCAGAGGTATCAATCCCAAAAGGCTTATTTTGAGAACAAATGTGAGAAATCACTGGAAAAGGCAATCGGCCTAATGCTGGTTAAGAATTCCCTAGGCTGTCTCTACCAGTGCTATAAATTGGGATTTTTTTTACCTAATTAAATTGTTGTGACAGTAACCTAGCTCAGGCAAAAAGCCAGATGAGATACCCAGTGACCCTGGCTGGACAGTTTGTCTTCTGCTGGTTAATGACCGCCAGATGTACCTGGAAACCTTTACTGGTTGTTGGCTGTCCTGTTTAAATTGCACTCCAAGGTGCACTCCAAGGGCAGTGAGCATATGGACTATATGCTGGGGACTGTGGGAGGATTTTCACAAGGCACCAGGAGGTATCCAGGTATACTGCTATGGTTTGATCAGGACATTTGTACAATGCAGTGCTCTCAGCCTTCTCAGGACTTGGTGTGTAAGACTCTTTCAAACTAGCTAACGCAACTGGAGGCTCCTGTTTTGAAATACAGCAATTGCACTGATTTATAGCTTTGGGAAAACTAAGTGAAATAATTTGAATTGGTTGGGAACTTTGTCTTTAAACAACTCTTTTTTCTTTATGTTTTTCTTTTTCTTGGCTTTTTGGAAATCACTGATTTGTCGAAATCAAAATGTTTTTGGACACGGGTGGGTTTTGGCAAACAGACAGGACCCATGCAGAGTTCTGAGGAAACCCTTCCTGCCAGGAAATCAGCTGCCATCAGAAAATTATTTGGTTTTTTGACAACTCAGTTGGCTCTTGATCAGGGTGCATGGCTCCAGTGCAACTTTATGTACAGACTGGGCTTCCTCAAAATACGAGCTTGGGCTAGTACTGCTATACAGGATTTCAGCCTTCACCTTGGGGACATTGTGGCTTCATGGCTTCCTGGCCCTGGGTAAGGAACTTGCAAGCTCAGGGAACTTCTTTTCCCATAGTACACAAATCTCAATGATAGTTCCACAGTTTATCTTTGAAATATATGAACACAATTACTGTCATCGTAAAAAACCATGTGGACCAAGCTGCTGCTGACAAATCATCACAGCTTCATACAGAAAATGTCTTTACAGTCTATTGGCAAAGCAAACAAATAAAATATGGATATACAAACTGAAGTGTCTTCTGGTAAAGCATCCTCTATGGGTACTGTAGGGCTCTGAAGTGGAAGGGTCATTGTAAGAATGATCTGTTCAGTGTTAGCCACAACAATGAGATCACTATATCTTTGGCAGAGAGAGATAGCCTCATGACAAAGTTTTCTAAGGCTTGTAGGTGGAATAAAGAGCCCATTTACAACCCTCCATGGGAAGAAGAACAAGGTCAAACAGAACAGGGTATGAAATTTCTTCTGGGACAAGAGACTACTCTTTTGGGCTTAGATGGGACTGAAATGGTGCATTACGATTGCTGTTTTTTTGGAGGTTAGCATCACCCCCAGCTCTTCTCAGGCAATGCATTGTAAATGGTTTGTCTGCACAGCAGAATCACCCCATGATTTTATCAAGGTCTGGCATCCCTGCACTGGCAAGCCAAGGTGGCAGTAGCAGTAAAAATTACACCATACAAGCTTTAGAAGAAGCATTTAAGTAAAGTGTATTGCCAGTGTTTCTAAAGCATGTGAACCCTGTTATTAGCAGATGATAACATTCAGGTGCTGCATTTTCCTGGCCATTGTCCTCCCTGGCAGGCAGATTACAGCAATTCAGACTCCTTTGTTTTGCTGAGCAGAACTGCTTCTATTGAGAGCTTTGCCCAATCTCGGGCACTCATCAAAAAAGGGAATGAATTTGGACTCAAGCTAATTGAGGTTATCTTGGGGAAAATATATAGACACAAAGAGATAAATCCATACAAGGGATGCTCACATCTCTTTGTCATGCCTTCTCTGTTAGGGAAAGAGAATGAGTGCCTCCAGGTATGCTAAATCATGTGTTACCTAATTCCTGCTGAAATTGCTTTATTTTCCTTTGGGGCTGAAGTGGCCTCTGATGAGAGTCTAAACAAAAAACTGAAAAATATTCTACTAAGTAGATGATCAGCCATATTTCCTATCAATTTTTCTTCGCTCCAGCTCTTCATAACACATTCTGCCATTTATAGTGATAATCTTTTTCCAGCTGACCTATCTACATCATAGCATATTTAGTTTGATGACAGTATTTATGACATAATATAAAAGTTGTGTGTAGGAGCCAGGAATGGGGAAATACTTGGAATGAAGTCAAATACAGTCAAACTAAACATCTGATTGTCCAGCTCAATCTTGCAGTTCTCATTCAAGTGAATTCTTTGGATGGGAATTGGGGCTGAGTAAACTGTAAAACGAGAAGCCTTAATCAGATTTCTGTAGATTGGAATTGATCTTTAACAGGTTTTCTGTATAAATGGAAAACCTTCACTATTGTAAGTGTAGCCTTTTTGAAGTCTGACATTTGCAGACAAATCCTGCTTTGATATTACCTTAGTATGCAAAATGGTTTGTAGTTATCCTTGTATCGATTTTTTTTTAGAACAGTGTAATAATCCAAAATGACATTATTAAGTACAGCTAGATTGGCCAACCAGAGGCACTTTTTCCAGAGGTAACTGACTGATTCACAAGTAATTGCTTTGGCAGGAGTGCTTAAAATCAGAGAAATCAGAGAAATGGAAAAAATTCCTTAAATCAGGACATTCCAACCTGTAAAGAGGGACCTGGCATGAATTCACAGACTCGAACCAAGTGTTTTATTGGCAATGCAAGAACTTGTTCCATGATCAGTATAACTAATGAAGCTTCACATCCACTGAATTTGTGTTTTACGATTACGTTTTCCACCTGTTTTCTAATGTCTTAAGGTCTGGAGTATTCATAAAAATTCATTATGCAAATTCTCTGATATCAAACAGGAGGAGACCTCCCACTGCAGTATTGATAAGTCTCTCTCCCTTATGAGGTTATCAGGTTTTTTAGTCCACAAGAGCTCAGATAACTTTAATCCTCTATCCTGTTGAAGATAAGATTGAATTGGTTTACAAGTGGAACATATTTGGAAGATCACACAGCTAGTCATCACTCCTCCAAGCCATAAACGCACTGCATAATTATCCAGATTGACATCCTGCTACAAATAGCTCCAACTACAGACCATTAGTGTGCCTACCAAACTGATCAAGGCAGTAGAAACTATGATAAGGATTTGCCAATTACAAGCTGGAAACTGAGGTAAAGATACCACTGAAAAACAATTCCCATCTTTAAATTTAAATTCCTAAAAGCAATTATAGTATATATAAAAATGTTAAATGAAGGATTGCTGTCTGAGACAGCAATAGAGTACAGTGTAACTAGCACTGAATGAAGAAAACTCAACCAGGATTTGTGTGCAGAGGACACTGCATGCATATATGCTCCATTTGACTAGGAATTGCTGTTCATGACACCAACCTGCCACTGCTTTCTAATCAGTATATGGTATTAGCCATATTATATTAACCTTTTACACACCATCCAGAGTGCTGTTATTAAAAAACCAGTTTGCATACTTTAGTAGAAAGTGAGAAATACTGATGATTAAAAGAATGGAGTTAAATGACGATTTGTAGACTACAAATCTAGGTGGTTGATAGCAATATAAATTTCCCCACTTGCATTTGTTGATAAGAAAAATCATAGTAAGTTTGAAAAATAAATAAGAATGTATTTTGGAAAGGTTTGTCACATTGAAGTTCTCCATTTTATAATAAGAAGCATCTAAATGGTGCATAATTAAGAAATATTCAGGTCTGAATGTCATCATCTTTACACCAGTTTAGCCAGTTTTATATAGTAGTTGAATTTGAGATTGTTTAAATTAAATGCCATGCTTTATTAATTAAGTGAAACAACATTTATCTCAATTATGTGTGGAATGGGTTGGGAAGCTGAGACATAATTGTGTAGAACACACACAGACTTGAGCCAGAGCAGAAAGGAAATGTTAGTTTAATGAAGAAATTTGCATAATAACACTTCACCATCTGCCAATATGTAGTTGTCTACAGTGCTACTGTGTCTGCTGTGCACAGACACAGATCCCATCTCGGTTTTCTGCTGGTGACCCTCTTGCTCAGGAGACAGTTGAATAGAGCCTCTCAAGGACAAGTTTATACCCTCATGTGCCCATATTTGCATGAGAAATGCACATGAGAGCATGATGCCTGGAACAAATGCATTTTGTGAGAAAAGTTCTCATGTCTCAGCCCTGAGAAGGCAAAGAAGATGTTCTTTTATGATGATATATGAGTACTGAAGGCCCACCTGATTACTGTAGCATGTTCACAATAAATTTCTTGTCACAGTCTCATAGAAGTGATAAAAGGGCCAAAAGACATATAGGGGACAAAACTCAATAGCTGACACCAGACTGCTTCTTTGCAAAGTGTCTGGAAACTTTAAAAGACGCTGGCAAGACAGGAGAAAGCCCACACCCAACAGAGATCAAAAGAAGTGCAGCAGCTTAAAAAGGGAACTCCTACAAGACCGGCAGTAAAGTTTTGTGGGAATAACTCTCCTTTTGGTCATATAACTGGGTGTCTGAGAGGGCTGGGACAGCCACAAAGGGATGTAGAATGCATGCTGGGGTTTTAACATGCTTTTTTTCCTGTACATAATTTAATCCTGTGGTTAAGTTAAACAATATTTTGGTCTGCTTAGTCCCTGGTTTTCACACGGAGTTTCAGAAAGGAGATACAGCTGGTGTCTGAGCTTGGTCAGAGCTACTACACTCACAAGTCCTGACCTAAAACCAGGAAATATGCTAGATTTCACATCTACCAGTACTGTACTTACAGAACAGGGGCAAAAGGCGGCGTTTTGGGACACCATGGATATACTGGCACCTTGATTAATGCCACTGATAATGTATTGTTTTCTCACTGTCCATATTATCAGTTAAAATTTCAGTGCTGGTGAGTTTTTCATTATAAGGAAAATTAATTGACATGCACTTGAAATGTAGAAGATGTTATTTCTAAAAGGATGGACCCTTTGTATATATCTGAATTAATTAATAGATTACCTCTCCTCGTACTCCTTGCCTTATTTTTTTCCTGTCATGACAAAACAAACCACCACAGCAATAACAACTCTTCAAACAAGGCCTGGGAGATCAAGGTCTCTCCTCTCAGTTACTTAACCCACTTGACTC
This sequence comes from Cyanoderma ruficeps, assembly GCA_008694505.1. NCBI lineage: Eukaryota > Metazoa > Chordata > Aves > Passeriformes > Timaliidae > Cyanoderma > Cyanoderma ruficeps. The sequence goes on from VZDJ01000346.1 coordinate 17,858,810, forward strand.
TGGGTGCTAACTTTCATCAGATATTTCATGTATTTACTTTCTCCAGACCATGATAAGCTTGGGCAAATAACCAGCTGTTTGCACCCCCCAGCAAGGGATGGTAACTACAGCTGAAACCTCCTTACACCTTTAAGCAAATGTCTGACTTCAGAGAAGAGTATGAGGCTGAGAGCTGCTCCCATGGCAGTATGCACAGTGCCTCTGCATTTCTTGAAATCCTCCAGCCTTGCTCAAAGAGGTTTCCACTCAGCTTGCTGGCTTCTACAGACCATCTTTCCCCATGGCAGGGAGTCAAGGTCCCTATCTCTGGTTGTGAGTCATGGTGCATGACCCAGCCCTGGGCCCATCCCACTTAATTTTACTCCTTTGACAGTGGCATTTACAGTCAGAAACTAATGACTGTACAGTTCAGAGGGACTACGTGGGTCATCTACATGTAAGGTCTTTGTCATCTCTGAAGGTGTCTGGCCTCTTTCCATAAACTGCAGAGAGAATTTGCAGCAAATGGCCTTGAAATCTACATGGTTCAAGTTGTGTAGAATACATCCTCAAAGGGGTGCCTAAATTTGTAGTGTTGCTATGCTCAGTATTGGAATACCTAAATCTCTTTTTTCCTTCAGGAACTTCTGATTTCAGTGCTGAATTTCTGAGTTTCTGTAAAACCTGGGCTAACATCTAAGTGCAATTTCCTATGCCTAAACATCTAGTGCCATGTGAGATGCTGTAGTGTGCCCTGTATAAAGATGACAGACCCAGTGCAAGATGTATCTTTCTGGAGCACCAGCAGAAGGCCGTGAAAAATATCCTGTGGCAGTTTTCTTTTGGCAAGTGAATTAATCCCCTATTAATATACAGTGAATATAAATATGTAAGAAAGCAAGGGAATTAGTTACCTTAAATCTTCATGAGTCCAGCTGTTGAACTTCTGATACCATAGCTCACCTGTTATCCTTAACCTTGGATAACAAATGCAGTAGGCACATCTTGCTGAGGACTCCCAGCCTCTGCTGTGCACAGTGGTCTGTGTTAGCTCATGTCTATAGACTAAATGGTATGTTTGAACAGATGCGGGTCCCAGAAAGCTGCTGTCTATTAAAAATATGTATTAATAGTTTCCTTAAACTCCATCTGTGGTATCATAGGTCATCAAAATATTTATTTAGAACAAAAAATACTCATCTTTTCTGCAAAGAACATCTTGACAGAAACACAACCTCATCAAAGTATCCTGCTTCTCTTGCTTTGAGCACCATCACATGTAGAACAGATGTTGTGAATCCAGATAATCTACCAAGTCTGAAAAAAGTCATAAAGTATAAAACAACTGTTCTGTATTTGTAGCTAGAGATAGCTGAGATGGATAGAAAGACCAGATGAGTAGCAGTAAAAGGAAGAAGTAAAAGTGAATTGTCAAGTGTTTAGCATTCCCTCCTCAATAGCTGTAGTTGAGTAACCTTTTGTTCAGGGTAAACTTTTTCAAACTCTTTTTTACATGGACTGGGCAGGACAGAGCAGCATAGACTAGATCAAAGCCTTAACAGAGAAGACAGAATGAATCAAACACTCACAGGTGAATCAGATCAATGAAACATATCCAGACAAAATAAACAAAGAGGGTATTCAGGACTTCAAATTATTTACTGCAGTCTTCACACAGCTCTGCTGCATCAGCACACCTTCCTTGATGCAAGTTGTAACAGTTCCCCAGGTAAATAAACCAACTTCTTGTAAACAAAATTTTTAATTAACTGGTCTGATCCACGTCATGCATGCAAAAGCATGTGAGCAGCCACTCTCAGGCCCAGCTTGAGCTCAGTGGGACTCCTTGGTGCAACCTCAGCATCGCAAGGACAGGGCTGTGCAGTGGGTGGGCAGCAGGTGGCCCTGGCTGCAGGAGAGGTGCAGTTTGATGCTCAGTAGGTAGAACTTGCCAGAAGCACAACTGTGGGGCCATGCAACGTGTGTCCAGTCAGAGCAGGGTGCAGGGACAGAGATCCCTTGTATGGGGAGCTATTTCCAGCCTCCCATTAGCCGGGAAAACAGAGAGCTGACAGTATTGGTAAAGACAAATAAAAGCTGATACAGTTTGTGCTTGTGTCAGGGGTTTTTCTAGTATATGTATGGCACAGAAGAAATTGCAATTTTAACTAAATCTCTATGTTGGTCAAATAAAGAGAGAAACATATGAAATAATGCTTAAATCAGTTAAAATAAGTGTACAGGTGGAAGCGGCCAATTTCTTCTGTAGCTAATTTCATGCTCATACTATGAGCTAAAGATTGGCAGAAGATTTGGAAGTTAACACAAAAATGATTTTTTTTTATATTTCTTCCTTTCCCTTGAACATTTGCAAGCTTCAAAGACTTTACTGAATTAATAATTTAAAAATATTTTTATAGTTTATTTGTGTGTACTGAGTGAGGTAGATTCATGTCACTAAAAGAGCTGATACATGCCAGCTATCCATTTTGACTTACAGGCTTAGACTCTGCACAAAAATTACATAAGATTAATTTTCTTTGTTTCTCTTTTGGCTACATGGTCAAAAAGTTCATGTGAACTCTGAAGTAGTTAAAAATCATAATCACTGGCCTTAAGTTATTTGTCATGGCAATAAAAATGTATGAAAATGATTCATATGGTGCAGGTGAGATTACCATAGTACTTCTGAAATATGTACCTGTTTGTATTTTATTCAGTATATGTTGGAGATTGCCTCATCCAAATTAATTTTATGGAAAATTAAGCAGATAGCCACAGCTGCACTTCACAACTGCCAGAGATTTCTGTAACTGGCAATTTTCCAGGAAGCCTGCTAAGAAAGAACTGAAAAGTTTACCACAAGAAGCTACGCTGAGGCAGACTCAAAGACTGAAACTGACTGTCATTTTACCATGTGGTTACTCGTAAATGTACTGGATATTGGAGTTGGTTTTGAAGTCAGGTTGTTTATCACTCCGAAGAGACACGTTAGAAATCATTGTATCAAAATTCATTACTAGAATTAATTTTAGACTATTCCATTGCCTAGAAGATTTGACATCTTTTGACTTTCATAATATTTATTCCAGTTCCCAAAAGACAATATCTTATGAATTACCTCATAGGTTTAAGGAAGGAGTAATTTTTGAAGTATTACTTTGGCTAAATATTTAAGCCATTTGTGACTATAAGTTAAGCTTTTAATTTAAAGGATAAAAAGCTAATTCAGCAAACTATAATAATGGCCTTATTATTTATTGTTCTTATCATATTACTGGCAGAGAAATGAGGTGAGCAAACTTAGAGGATAGACTTGTCAGGGTACCAGAGGGAAGCTCTACAGAAAGAGTCTCAGCCAAAGGTCCAACTCTAAACTCACAATTTAAAGCAAAGAATCCCCTGGATTATTGAGACCACAGGTCTTGGCTCTCCTGCAAGGGGATTTTTGTGCTGCCTTAAATCAGGATCGCCGAGTTGAAGAGTATGGGCAGTGATGGAGAGTGAATTTTGCTAAAAGTGGTTTTAACAGTTAATTGAACATTTCAGGATGGTTTTACATGCAGGAACAGAGACCACAAGCAGACCCTACATTTCCTTCCTGCTCATTTATTGACATGTTTAAACTAACCTTTGAAAAATGTTTCTCTCTACAGATTTTTGTTGGGTTTTTTTGGGGTTTTTTTGTTTGTTTGTTTTTAAAAATCCAGACAGCTCTAGAATAAACAAGGAGAACATTTGAGAAAGGAACATGAGTAAATTGTAAATTGTTCTGGTAACAGCTTGAGGTGATGTTTATTTTTTTGTTTGATTCTATATTTTGTGGGGAGCATTGCCTACAGTTTTTCACAAAGCTAACAGCCTTGTGAACAGGCACAAGACACTAGGCAGAGAAAAACATGTGTGTGCTTTGCTGGATACTAGATTTTTCTGTCCTAATCAATGTGATCAGATCATTTCCAACTGCAAAGTACAGTCTCCTGCTTAGTTAATTTCTTATATTGTAGTTGTTCTACAGTTAATAGCAGTGAACTGAAAAGATAGGAGGAACATGTCAAATTAAAAATTGCCTACTATTTCTTCTTATTTTACTGTAGGGGGAAAAAACCAAAAGCAGGGAAATGTGGTTAGTCCAGAAAACCACTCTGTCACTTCTTAATTTTCAACAGGAATTTGTCATAAGTTCATGCTCAACTGGTTTTCAAGTATGGGAGCCAACAAAGTTGGTAGCTGATGAGCACTGTATGGGCATGGCCAATTGTGTCTTGGGTCTGGAGGTATTTGGACAAGTCAGTGAGTCATAACAGGGCATTGTTATGGGTTGCCTGTGCCCTGCTTGGGGAATATTGACATCCTGCCCTGTCCAACCCATCTCAGTGTCCTAAAGACACCAGAGCCAACCAGATCTGAATCATGCAGCCCACAAACACATGGTACCCACAAAACTGAGTTGGATGCCTGCTCTTCAAAGCTGTAAGATTAGCTTTGGACATTCTACATTTGTGTCCCGCCACTGTTGGAGGTTTAGGACCCAATAGGAGTGAAATTCAGCTTAGGTAACTTCATGAGACAGTATTTTTTTTTGAAGATCTGTGAAGAACATTAGAGGAATGATGTTCCACAGAAAAACACTCTGCTTATTGGTGAGAAAATACCTGGATGGGAGGATTGGCTACATCCCAGGCAGAGGATGAGGCTGGTGCATCAAGGGCAGTTCTGCTGATACCAGACATATTCAGCTGGTCACGAATTTAAATCTTGAACTTAAAATAGCACAGACCTCACTGATTGAGTCTTGTTTTGTCTGAGCAGGTTTGTGTATTTCTTCTGTAAGTCAAATACTTGCACAGTGTTCATTCATATAGCCCTGTAGCAGGTGACATACATGAAAACCTGATCCTGGGTAAAGCTGGCCAGGATTTGTCTATGGAATAATTCTTATCTGAGAATTAAGAACTTCTGGAAACTGCAGGAAGTGCTGACATTTGTGGGTGAGACCGGACAAAAATGGATGAGACAAGAAAGAACAAGCAGCTCACAAGCAACTCTGGGGACAAAGGCAGGATAACTCTTCAGACCTAAGCTTCAGGGTTTCTCTTTTGAGGTGGGAAACAGCAGAAAGGATACAGGAAGATTTTCTTCAACTTTTTTTTAAATGTCTATAGGACACTGCTGCTCTAGGCAGGAGTTAGATCTCTTACCTGAGCTGACAATATCCACTTGAGGACTCTTATGACAGAGCTGGGGGCCTGTCTTACCTCTTGTGCTCTCCACATCTCAATTGCTTTACAATATGAAATGAAACCAAGTCTTTATATTTTTTAAATCAAATAAGTAATATTGTTTTCATCTGGTCCTTCCACCATCTATAAATATTTTCTGTATCTTCACTGGACACATCACTTTAATAATGGCAGGGGTCAAGAGCTAACACAGGATCTATGGCTGGCTCAGGTCAGGCAGCTTCTGACAAAGTCTTGCTCTCTTCCCCCTGGGGAAGAGGGAGAGGAGAACAAATAAGAGCTGCAACTCTCTAGGCCAAGAGATGTTTACTGAGCAGCTGTATTGAAGAGAGGGCAACAATAAGGGAAGATATCAGCTCTTCTGTCTTCTCCTTGCTGTAGCAAAGTGGAGTCAAATATTCTGGTATAAAAATTGCAGGGAAGGTGGTTTTGGCAGAGAAAATGGCTAAAGGAAAGGGACTATAAACTTACCTCTATAAATGTACTGTATTTATCTCTGTAAATACAACTACATTGCAGCATCCAGTGGTCTCAGGCACCATGACCTTGAGGTAGATGCTAAAAGGCTTATTCCAAAAAATCAAGAATACAGATCACAAGTCACTCGTACCAGGAGAATATTTTACAAAGCTTATTGATTTACAGAGCATATCTCAAAGCTCTTAGCATTGCTGTAAAGATCTTCATTGCTCATGCAGAGGTGGGCAGGACAACCTGCAGTAGTATTGAGAAGAGGAATGCCCAGCCTGGGACTTTCATTTAAACCATTTCCAATCACAGATCAAGGAGTGGCACTGAATGAAGGAGATAGTTTTTTTTCATAGGGATGAGCTCACAGGCTAGAAGCAGGGCAGAGGAGCAGTGAGAAAACTTGTGAGTGAGAAAGCAGCTTTCACTCTCCTTCTGTTAACAAGACATCCTGCCCAAATTTACACAATTTAGGGCTAAAGGTCACAAGGCTGTAGTTCCTTTTGTAATGCTATTTCCGGATTAGATTATCATCTATCATTTTTTATCAAATTAAGCACTCAATTCTTAGCAGTCATTATCCTAAAGTTAAGGCAACCATCTCTCTAGGCACTATTTTCTATGTTAAAAAAAACAGTGATGCAAGTTATCATAGGCAGGCTTGCTGTTGAACCCAATTAGACAAAGAATCATGGAAAAAGCAGTCATAAAAAGGGCAAAGTTTACTAGTCCTGGATGTCTTGAGTATGTTTATTTGTCTGGCAGAGCTCTTGGTGATTCCATGATTAACATCTTGATTAATGAAAACGTGTGCTTTGGCTGCCAGTTTGCATTGATGATGGTTTTTGTTTGAAATCTGTGAGTGAGGGAGACATTTCCACAGTCAGAAAATCCTCAATGATGGATTGTTGTGCAGGCAGGGTTTTTAGTGTGACACTGTAGAACAGGCTGTTCCTAGCCAGCAGACCTGGGGCGTTATGCCCTGGTTCTGCTCATTTTGGAGGCAGCTCTGACAACAGCGGGAAGGGGCACCAGGGCGGCTGCCTCACACTGTGGCTTACTTGTTTCCTTGGATTTTTCATGTGCACATGTAACTCTGGCATTACCGCTCCCATGGCCTGTCCTATCCATGAGGTGAAAAAGACCCATCTCTCATCTTGTATACAAGGTGTTAAATAATTACATTTGGACATCTTTTGCTTTTACACCTTCCTTTTCTGCAAAGTCAGAGCAAAATTATATGTATCTGTACAGGCTTTTATTTTTGGCAGTGTGCTTGTTGCTGTTTATGTCCTCCACACACCCTTGGTTCTGATGGCCTTACAGGCCTATATTATAACATGGATCTTTGTGAACGGGACTGAAGCTGAATTTGCAAGTTTATGAGTTTGTGACTCAGAACCAGACTTGAACTGAGAAGAGAAGGGAAAAGAAGTTTTCCTATAAAGACCTAATTTTATCTATAGCAGTAATGCAGTCTGTCAAGGACAGTAAAGGTAAGGGTCAGGAAAGCTGATCCCGTGCTTGCTTTCCTACCCTTTCTCTGCTTTGGGACAGGCTGTGCTCGTATTATTACTAGTGTTCCTGGGAACATATCCCAGCTTGCATCCAGGAGCTTTCTACATCCTTCCTTTCTCCCTCGTCCTTTGGTCTGCCTGTAGCACCATGAAATTTCAGCCACAGACTCAGAGTTTTCTGGACTTTCTTTTTGAAACTTGGTATTTACTATTTTCCTTCTCATTTTTTAAGAGTTGTGAACTCACTCTTCAGAGACTCATCCTCTTTTTTCTCTGTGCTTTTCTATCAGACCAAGGTGAATTTTTACTCCCATTGTGTCGAAACAGTTTGTGCAGTCTCTTCTCCAAATTTGCACACAACCTATGATCTATTTTCTTTCCTCCCCAGCAATTCAATTCTTCACCCCACACCAACACTAAATACTGCGTTCAGTATCAATGTCCTCTTTGCTCTTAAAAAGTATCATTAACTTGATATTCCTGGTCAGGTGAGTTTTAACACTTCCCTGGGAAATCACACAGAAAATTCCCTCCCATCCTCAGCCACTCAGCTGTCCAGCTTCCTTAAGACCTCCAACAGACAGTCACATTCTTCACGGAGAAGGCATCTCTTTTCTTTTCTTAGTGCTTTGTGGCAGATGGGTTCTCATGCCACCCTGAGGTGAAAATTGCCATCCACCTTCATATCTTAGTGGCCCTGGGGAGAAATGTCAGCGCTGCAGAGAAGGGATAATCTTTGGTTTTTCTTACTCTGATGCTTGAGGTTGATGGTTCCTTGCTGTCAGGACACAGCACCTGTTCCTCAGTTTCACAGGTCTACAGTGTGGGTGAGAAGATGTCTGGAGCCAGAAACTGCCTCCAGAAACTCCTCCACAGCTGGTCCTACCACAAGTCTCTTTTCCTTTTTGGCATGTGTCTGCCAAACCCAAATCATAGGGTTTCTCAGTTTGGAAAAATGATAATGGAGGCAGAATAGAGCACAGTTCCATAAACCCTGGCTGGTGCAGGGAAAACAAACAGATCAGATTGATCGCTCACAGTCTCTTGGAATATAAAATCTTTTGGGACACCCAATAAAATTGTCAGGCACAACTAAAAATAGGCAAAAAAGGAGAACTTTTTGTGTGACCTGTAGTTACATAGTGGCAAAATAGATTAAATAAATAAGTGCCAAAAGGGATTGACACATTAATGAAGGATCAGTGCTTTGTTGACTATTAGATACTATGCTCTGGATGAAATTTCAGTCTAAGGAAATCTCTACACTGTTGATTTTCAGAGGCTGGAAGGCAGTTAAAGGACCCTATATACCCTAATTCTCATACTCTTGTTTCAGTATCTGCTAATAATCACTGTCACAGAGACAGGACAAACAAGCTTTTGATTTGACTGGCTATGGTACTTCTTACATTTTTTTAACATACTAGAGCAGCTTTGCCCAGAACTCGGAGTACAGAGTTTATTCTGCTCTGCATGCTGCACTTCTGTTCTTTTGCTGATAGCCAAGAATGACAAATTTAAAATAAGGCTTATGACAGCAGCAGCATGCATGGCACAGGCTGCATGGTAATGAGTTGGTTTTCCAAGTTAAGCATTGGAACAACTTCAGTTACTGCCCATAAATGGGATCTGAACATCCAATCTCTTCATGGTAGAGAGGGCCTGCAGTTGGGGTAGATCACAGCTTACTGAGCCCAGAAGTTCTCAGCCCTGCCTGATGCTGTGATTTCAATCCATAGCTGGAAATTCAAGCTACTCTGTCATAACCCCAAAGCCTGCCACAACCTGGGAAAAAAACAATTTCACATGATTCTCTTGTCAGACTCAGTAGGTAAGAATAAGGATGCTGTCGGCAGGTAATGATCAGTAAGCAATGTTGCACACTGTGTTCACAGAGGGAATGGAAACACCCTGCTAAATTCACCTGATCCTTAGGATCTAGGCAATATTATGTTACTGGTTGGACTCAACAATCTCAGAGGATTTTTCCAACCTAAATAATTCTGTCTGATAAAACGTCAAATCTCAGGCTAAGTGAAATATTTCCCAGGCAAGTCCTTTTCAAACCCTGCTCTGAAATGTAGGATGTGAGGAATGATGATGTGTATAGAGTAAAGCCAAAGAAAATATTCCCTAATATTTGGAGAAATAAAGCTGGGGTTTTTGTTGCTGGGTTTTTTTGGTTTTTTGGGTTTTTTTGGGGTTTTTTTTGCATTTACACAGCAGGACATGCAGGAAATTTCAGGGGCACTCTAACAATCAGTGCAAATGTTGGTCAGCATTTTCGCAAATGCTGGTCTTTTTTGCTTTTTGGCTTTTGTATTGTTTTGTTTTGTTTATTGGCTCTTTTCAATACCCCAGGGGTCTGCTGAAAAGGACAGAAATATAAAAATCAGTCCTGCAAAATGCTGAGAGCCCTACACTGGCCTGGCTGTTGTGGAAGTTGAAGACACTCTGCACCCATGGGCAAGGTCCCTGCTGCTGGGCAGGACGAGTCCTGTTAACAGGTGTGAGATTCTCTAAGCTCCTGTGGCATAGATTCAACTGTCACAGGTCCCATAAAGTAGTAGCATTTGGCAGATCCTGTTATTAATGATAGTCTGGTTTTTGCCAATAATGTAAAACAATAATGCTTGTGAGTTAACCAAATTCAAATCATATGAAGATTTTCCTGTATTCTGTCCAAAAAGTTCTTGTAACAGGCTGATTCATCCAATATCATTTCTATCCCAAGAGCAAAGGAAGATCATTTTCCCACTCTTTCACTGTGGGAAACAGAACCCAAACCAGCCTGGATTTAGTTCTCTTGGTGGTCGCAGACAGGAGCTACCTTTTTTCTAAAAGAGTGTATCTAAGTTTTGCTTGTAGCTGTTTTCTAAAGAAGTGACTGTTCTTTTGCTGTAAGGTTGCTCATACTGTGGAAATCCACCTAATCAAATAGAGTTGAAAAACAGCAAAGAACTGTTTTCCTTGCTGCCTCCAAGCCATCTGTCTGGATTGCAGGTCCCTGTGGATTAATGTGTGAAATTCAAGACCTGGCACTGTGGTTTTTATTTAGAGAGTTGCAAATACATGCAGAGCAAGTGTTCTGAGCTTGCTCTGGACATTAGGGCAAGATCTCAAACCATTTACAAATTAATCCATTTACTCTCACAGACCCCTCAGAGCCTTTCCACCCCTTGTGCCATGAATGTGTTACAGGGTTATTTTGGGTTTTTTCCTCTTTAGGAGGAAAATTTTGGTATCATGAACAAGGCATTATCTTTGCTGTCATCTAGTTCACTTCCAGTGAGAAGTCAAAAGCAAATCTCTGCCTATCCTGTTGGCCACTCTACCTCCTGCAGCTGCTTCTCACAACTCTGTGATCTCTGAAAACCCAAACTCATGCTCTGCTGCTTTCCTATAGGGAAGCACAGTTAATGTACTGTTCATGATGATTGCCCACTTGCCTTGGGTAGTGACTTTAGTTGTTTCCAAGTTTTGACTCTACAGAACTTATTTATTACCCTTTTTATAAAAACCAAAAGAGTACTCAGGCCACCCAAAATCTGATATTATAAATATTACAGTTGCTTAGTCTGCACAAAGGTGCAGGAAGAAGATGGTGCTCGCCCACAAAAGGCTCTTGTGGTATACCAATGATAAAGCACAACAAAAGGGTAAAGCAAATTCAGGAGAGGGAAGGTCAAAGTCAAAAGCATTATTTCAGATCAGTGTTGTGATCAGTCTCCATGTGTCAGATGCACACCCTCATTTGAAACTAAAGTGAGGAATAAGGAGGTTCTTGGGGTGGCTTGTGCCACTACAAAGTCCCTTGATGGTGTCCTCCTCCCCATGAATTGGACCAAAGCAGGAGGAACTGCAGGACTTTTTTTCCAGGTCTCCTCTGGTTCATGCCTGGATGTGCTGGCTGGGCCCAGGACTCTCACACTGGGGACACACTCTCACACAGGGTGACAAAGTTCAGTCTATCTACAGCACCCTATAGACTTGTGATGTTTCTGTGGAACATAATTTAAGGGTATTTTTAATTTTTCTTAACAGATCTAGAGGTGAAGGCAGGGGTCCACACATGCAATTTGACAAGGTTATTTAAATCCTTCCACAGTTCTTTCTCTCACAGTCTGTGCACCCCTGCAGACAATTCTGGTGAGTCTGCTTTTTCCCATGCCATCACCCATTTCAGCATCACTGCCACATCACTGTGCTGTCTGCCATTTTTCTTGTTTCTTGAGTGACTTGTGTCAGCTGTCCTGAAAAGCAGATGCCTTCTCTTCATGGATACTTCTATAATCTTTTAGTGAAGGCATTGTTTCTCTGCCCAGATTGGGAATGGGCTCCACCTTTCGACTGGGAAAATGGGGGAAAGCTGGGAATAAGAGATGGCCATCACATAATTATCACATTAGCACTACAAAAATCACCTTTCAAAAGTAGCCAACAATGCTGTATAAGCTGAGAACAACTAAGAAGGGATCAGAACACCTGCCCAGTTAAGAACTGCACCTCTGAGGGCCCATGAACTATAACAAATTTACTGGCATGCTGTATCCTGTTCATACATCTTGCCATCTTCCCAGAGACTGTATTCCTGCAGTCCCTCCTCTCCTCTTCCCTTTCCTTCCCTTTCCTCTTTCCTTCTCTCCTCCTTTTTCTCTTCCTTTTTCTGTTCCCTTTCCTTTCTCACAATCTACACAAGTATTCAAAGTGTCAACATGTTAGAAGTAAAAAAAAAATATATACACTGAAATGACTAATGGGACTTAGACCTATGTGGTAATGGACATCACACCCAGACTGACCTCCATATGCTTCTTTTCCCTCTGTTTCCCTCTCTGGAAAATATGATTTAAGTTTTTATCAAATGCATAGTTAACATCTTCTAGTTTCAATGAAATTTTAATTCAAAATTGGATCTGCTACAACATTACTCAGTTTCTGAATATTGCTATTTTTCCACAGATTACCTGTGACTTCCACAGAGAAGTTATACTTTAGAGATGGAAATCCAGATTATACACTTTCTAAGTATTAAATTTAAAAACAGCTTTTCAGGCTGATTGTTGTAAGACTAAGTACTGCAGTACTTAATGTAAGTTTTACATACTTGCTAATTAAATCCACATGTATAAATGTATTATAGATATGCAGTATGGGAGAATGATTTATGAACTTCCTCTTTCAAAGAATTTGAACATGTAGTAAGATTCTTAGGTATTTTGGAGTAATTTTTGACCTCATAAAGGTCATCAACACAAGCTTATTTCCCTGCAAAGTAAAAATATATTTTTTTCGTGAGGAACTGCTTCTGGATATAGAATGAGATCTCATTAAAAAGCTACTTCTTCTAGGGAAGTTAACTATTTAGCTGAAACAGATGTGTAGAAAATAGAAAAAATATTTCTGAAATTGCAAAGGTATCCACAAAGGACAGCAACAGAGCTGGTGATGGATTGGGAGTCCAAGTCGTGTGAGGAGCAGCTGGGGGAGCTCAGCCTGGAGAAAAGGAGGCTCCAGGAGCACCTTATCACTCTCAAAAACTCCCTGAAAGGAGGTTGTAGCTGAGTGGGGATCAGGCTCTTCTGCCAGGTCAGAGTGATAAGACAGGAAGGAACAGCCTCAAGTTCCACCACAGGAGGTTTAGATTGGATCTTAGGAAAAGATCTTTCATGGAAAGGATTGCCAAACTTTGGAACAGTCTGCCCAGGGAAGTGGTGGAGGTGTGGTGACTCATCACTCATCACCACCTCATCCTTGGAGATATTTAAAAGATGTCTAGTTGTGGCACTTAAGGACATGGTTTAATGGTGGATTAGTCAGTGCTGGGTTAAGGGTTGGACGATATTAAGGGATTTTTCCAATTTAAACAATTCTATGATTTTACGAAATTAACTTTCAAAATGAACTGAGCTGACAAAAAATGCTTGAAAGTCTTCACACAAATGGAGTTTGGTTAATTTTAAAAGTCTGATTGGCTTTTGCAAAATTCTTCCATTGATTAAAAAGAGATGTAGATCAGAAACAGTTTTTATGGAATCTTCCCTAGTGCCCACCACTATGCCCTTAGCTTCATGACTATACAGTTATTTTAATGTCTTTCTCATTCTATTAGAAGAATGGGCAGGTTGAAACACTCTTCCAACTCTACAGACAATATCAAAAGTATATTCAATTTACTTTGGAAAGCACCACAGACATAATTTATATTAATATGCCAAATTTTAATAACTAACCTCTTTCCATTGTAGTGGGAGGAAATTCATTTGCAAGTACAATTAGTGATTTAGAAGCCATCAGTGAAGTCCTTATGATGAAAAACAATTTGTGGTTACACATTTTTGTTTTCTCTTGTATATAAAAAATAATTAATTTCTGTCCTTCATATGGAAGAATGGTATTAAGTCACTGCACTCTTTAAGATGTTCCATTGTACTACTTGTTTTAATAAATTTTAAATAAATAAGGAAAGAATTGATACATATCTGAGTTTAACAACAAGAAAATGTAGGTTACATGATTCTGCTTTAAAGATGAGAGAATGTTAGGTTACATGGTTCTGTTATTTTGCTTTTCCTCTTAGAGCTCATGAGAAAATTTATTTCCAAGAATTTGTTTTTAATTTGTTAACTGAAATTCTAACAAGTGTCCCACAAACTGATAAGTGCTTACTTGAAGTCTTCCATCTAAAATGAAGGGAGTGGATCAGCAGCTGAGACAGCAAAAGGACAGTAGTTAGGTGTTGGGTTTTTAGGCTAGTATCCCTCACCGGGGTTCTAGCCTAAAAACATTAACACTCTTTGAGATCTTTACTGTGCTGTGCAGCCTGAAATCTGCGCTTCCCACACACAAGGACATCATCTGTTTGTGGCTTACTCTATTCCTGCCCCTTTGGCTCGGTGTTTTTCAGCCACACCAGTTCTGACATACTGAGAGGAGGATGTTCCCTCCCAGTGCTCCTTTGGGACCTTGCAGATCTAAGCTGGAACTGCCTTGGCTGAGGAGGAGTAAAGCCTTGAGCTCCAGCTTCCTGGGTAAATGCTTTAAACCTCTAAATTGTTAGATAAAAGCAACAGTTCTGCTTCCCTTCCAGATGCAGGATTCACCCAAGGCTGGCTGTGCTTTGTGCAGAAGTGACTGCTGTCAATAAACATCCAACTTTTCCAAGAAACACTGGCTGGACTGGACCTCTGGGGATATGAGTGTGGGACTGACCAGTTTGCAAGTCTCAAAGGACTGCGGTCATAAGAAAGGTACCAAAATGTTCAGCTCTGGAGGGATAGCAGCAAACCAGGCTGTCAAGCGCTGGAAGTACCTGGTGAACTTCACAGGGGAAATGATCACTTGTTGTGGCTCTTTTTATCTCCTGCAGGGCTAGGGAAGTTTTTGTGGATTGTAGTTTTAGACTTAAATATTTCAATTCAGCCTCCTGCTCCCTGAAAGCATCTGTTGGTGTGGTCCCCTAAATCTAAGCATTCAGACACATGCATGCAGGCACTGCCTTTACATGAAGCTTCCCAAAACTGAAGCAAAAGAGCCTGGATCTATTGCAAAAATTATTTTGATGCATTGGTTGTTCCTTGGGAATTTTCTAAGCAAGCCATTTGTAAATGTAAACATATTATTGGCCAATTAATGGAGTCAAATGTTTTAGCAGCTCTGTGAAAACCATCATGTGGCTAATTCAAGTCTTCAGGAATTAGCAAGATGACTTCTGCCAGAATCTGCACAGAAAGGGAACTCTGTAAAACGGGATGAGGCAGGACAGAGATTTATCCAAAAAGTGAGGCTATTTCCAAAATTACTAATTTAAAAAATGGCTATTTTTTTTTGTTCCAAAACAATACTAACTAAGGAGTCCTCTCTATCTGTATGGCATACAGAAAAGGATTCACTAACATAAAAAAATTAAATGGATATTTGTATTTTATTTTAAAAGCTCCAAATTTCTTATAGGAGGTGATAAACCCTTTCTTTCTCCTGTAGATCAAATGAGGAAAAATCCGTGTTGTTTCCAGTGTGATCTGACTTTTTCCTTATAAGTAGCATCAAAATCAGCAGTTCCATTTAAAGCCATGTGTTTGTTTCCTATTTTTCAAATTAGGCTTTTTTGTGGGAAGGAAAAGTAATGAGTTACTACATTTTTCTGAAGCAATAGTGGAACTATGCATACATTTAGTAGCATCTGTGCACTTTGGCATGCTGCTGCTTCAGTGTGGATTTGGGGTCTTGACTAATGGAATCACCTTTCTTTCATTTGCAAAAGCACACTGACTACTGATGTGCACTGGATGCCTCAGGGAACAACTGAATCCAAAAGAATGGCCCTGTGATTATGGAACATGCTTGAGGAAAGGTTCACCCTCTTGCACAAGGGTGCAGCAATTCCAGAGCAGGACAAAAATCCCAGGCAGTTGCTCTTTTCTCACATGGTTTTATCGTTCAGAGACACAGAGCATTTATTTTTTACAAAAGCAAATCCAAGTGGCTAAACTTAAACTGTATAAATAGAAAAACTCTTTAGCTTAGGGTATGATGCAGCCTTTTAATCTTAAAGACATTGTCCCTTTGAAGCCTGTTGTTCCTTTTAATTATATAATATTTATTCTTCTAATTCATTGTAGTTCCACAGAGAGCAAGAGAAAATCTTTTGTCCCCAAGTTCCTGTTACCCTCCTTTCTTTGCATCTCTGGGAAAGAAACTTAATGTAAGAAAGCTACAGAACTGTGATACATTGCATGTCTCCACTGCCACTTTGATCTTTTTGGCCTATTACTAACTTAGACCATGCAATTCTAGACACCAACATAATTTCAGTATACTTTAGCTCTTCAGAACAGTGGAGTAGAAAACAAACTCACATGGATGGTGCTACTCAGATTTAAGAATAGGAGATCAGATGGCTTAGATTCTTGTGATATTGTAAATTCCCTGAAGCATGGAAAACCTGAATTACTGCCTATAGTTTGAAAAGCTGAACTAAGAATAATTAGTTGGAAATTGAGCATATCAAGAGAATAAAAGAGAATTAATAATAAGGCTTTCAGCATTTTCCTGGAAATCAAGTACATCTACACCATTAACCATTTTCAACAGCTCCACTGGATATTTGTATTTGTATTGATAGCTGTAGTAACCTGGGCTTCTCTCATGTAGCTGAGAACAGAGTATGACTGTTAGTTTTAGATAAAAAAATTCTCCATGCAGATGGCATTCAGTTTAGTCTTTCTATGAACTGCCAACTTTGTTCTTAGCTAGCTGTGCTTCTTCTGGAAAACTCCATGTGAGTCTGACATGGACAAAGTGCCTCAAGAACATTGTAAGGTCATCCTTATGTTATCAACACCATGAACATGAACCTTAAGATCACTGATTTGACAAAACATTTGCTTGCATCCCGGTTCATGATATGGCTTTTTGAGTTTGATTTCTGGTCTCTGCTCAAGAATGGAGATTTTCAGGTTTTACATCCATGGCTCCTTCTACTCTCTTGGAGACAAGGGCAAAAGAAATGCTATAAAGGGAGTATAGCAGACTATTGAATGGGGAGAAGAGCAAGGAAAATATAAATTTATTGTATCATCTATAAAAATTGTTTATATGGAAGTTTAAAGTCACGTTGCCTGTGACTAACTCACATCCTTGGCCCTGTATTGGCCTAAGAGTGTTGTCGATGAATCAGCCCGACCTCTACAAATCTTTGATGTATGCTTCTGGAGAAAAGGACATGCTGTCTATCTCTGACCATATGTTAAACTTTCCTCTTCTCTCCTTATTGGATTTATATTGACAGAGAAAAGGAAGGAGGTTTTGGAATAATCCCAGCAATGTACAGAGACAAATGATTAATGTTTCCTCTCCTGGATGCTTGATAATTAATGCAACCTCAGACATCCTGTAGGAAGATACTGCATGTGTGGACCATACTTCTCATAACCTCCTAAATCTGAAACCTTGAAATTAATTAAATACAGTCAGCTCTGCAGTTAGAAATTCTGTAAGGTAATGTCTTCATAACAGGAATCTGAAGTGTTTGGATTAACTGGCTGTCAGCTGCATCTGGAAAATTAAGAGTAACTGAGAGAAGACAAGAGGAAGCAAGAAAGAAACAGACTTTATCAATCTCCCAAGGAAAACATATAAACATCAAAAAGCTGATTTATAGTCTCTTATTTTGTATATTTAAACTAAACCTTCTCTAGAAACTACCAACATTAAGACTGATAATGCCAGAGACAAGTAAATTTATCCTGAATGCTCTTCAGTGTATTCACTTCCTGAGACACTGTTTCAGTATACAGAACATCCCATAAAATCCTTAGACTATTCTCAGATTATAAGGTTTGCACATGCAAAATAGGGTTTCCACCACTTCTTCATGGCTTGTGGCCATGTTTTGCATGGATGCACTAATTGCAGGTGACATTGTGCTGCACACTAGGGTGGACATCCAACATTGCTCAAAAAGACCATGCAGCCTCCAATAAGAAGAAAATTCCCTCTCCCCACATAGTAAGAACTAGCATCCCCTGAAATGACAAAAAACAAAGCAACAGCATGAGTTTCCAGAGCAACTATGTCTGGACAACGCTTCAATCTCTAATTCATGAGAGAATACTGCTATTTCTCTGGTGCTCTGAAACTCATCCCAGAATCTGGGTTAATAAAGAAATTCACATTCTGTCACAGGTTTTGTTTGTTGTTTTTTTTCTCTAGTATGCAGTAATACAAAAAAAGCAGCAGCAGGTTCCTCATATTGTGTAAAATTGCTCACTGCATGGGCATTTTGTTGGATACTGGAGAAAGTGAATGGCTTGCATCTGACTCAGAGTGTTTTGGTGAGTAGCACAAAAGCCTTTCCTCATTCATTTTTCCTTATCCATGTTGCCTATGAAGTAGGTTGCCACACATTTTTACGACATCAAATTATTCTCTTAAGTGCTAATATGCCCTTTCTAAACACTCAGGATCTAATATTCGAAGAACTTGCATCTCTATCCAAAGTAAACTGGTGTTTAATGGCTCTCTAGTTAGAGAGTAATTATATTATCAGACATGTAGGCCACATCCAGATCATACACATAAATGCTGTCATCCTTCAAAAGTTAAGAGACCATTTCAGACTGTGGAGTTTTCCAGTCTCTCTGACCCTGGTTCCTTCAGCAGAAAAGTAGGAGCAACAGATGATTCAGTGCCAGCTGTAGTAATGTGGTCTGGATGTGTAGGTTGAAGCACAGATGAGTCTAATTCTGTCTAAGTGGACAGGAATTTGTCTTCACTTCTCAATCTGCCATTGCCATAAAGTCCTACCTGGAAGAGGACAACAAAACAGTCACCTTATGTCTTAAAAATTAATCTTACCATGAATTAATGGGGCAGAAATATGAAACAAGCAAGAATAAAGCATTTTCTTCCTGACTGCAAAAACTAATTTAATCTTAAATTTAACTCTGGTGGAATCAAGACATAAATGTATACTGGGAAACTCAACTAAAGACCCCAAAATACATCTAAGATTAGAAAATCTCCACATTTACCTCTAAAAAGACAACCGAACACATTTTTCAAAGCATGTTTTCCATATGTAGCTAAATTGCAGAGCAATTTCTCACCGGTTATCACCCTGATCCATCTGGATGGCTGTAATACTGAAGGAAGTGGGGCTACTCTGCAAGCTCAGAGGAAACCAAAACAATACAAGGAACAGCTTCTGACACCCTGCCACAAAACCCCAGCTCTGATGCAGCCCCCAAAATTATCATGTTCTATCTTAATGTTTCACAAATAGAATTTTCTAAGAAGGTGTCCTTCTCCCCATGGCTGCCCCTCAGTTCTGCAAGTTACTTAAGTACAAACTCAGGCACGTCGTTTCCACAGGAAGGCCTGCATTGCACAGACTGCTGGGAACTAAAGGAGAAATCAGATTTTAGATTAAGTTGAAGACATTGGCACTACTGAAACGGCAGTTTCCAGACAGACTTCCTAGCTATTTTAGTGACCCTGCTCCCTCCCTTGTCCAAGCTTCCCCTTGCCACATCACCCACAGTTTTTGTGCATTAGTTCTCACTCAGGACCTTTCCCAGCATGAAGCAACTGGCTTCCCAGCTACAGAGGGTTTGCACCAGGGTCTGCTTCCCACCGACAGCAGGAGACATTACTTTTCTCACTCCCAGATGTCCCCCAGACCTGTATCAGACGCTTTTGCAGTCTGAAATCCCTCCACATCATCCACAAACACATTCCACTCATCCCAGTGCTGCCAGCCAAACCCCTGGTGTTGTGCAGAAGAGTTGCTCCAGGAATTATGATGCAAATGACCGGGTACAATTCGTGCTGCAAAATGCACATATGCATAAATGTGTTTTACTGCCTATAGTGAAAACAATGGCTTACACAATTAGGTCTTGCCCTGAGGCACACCAGGATCCTAGTGGAAAAAACCCTATCTGTGTCCATGTGAAAGTAGGCATCTATTTTTGAATGGATTAGTAGATCCCAGAAGATACATAACTCTATCTTCTGACTACTGAACAAGGATAGATTGAAACTTAATTTTAAATCATTTTGGGAAGCTGAGAAAACACCTACACCCAAGATTTGTTCTTTGAATTACTTGTGAAGCAAAGACTGAGGTAGAAGTAACATTTTTCTACATGAAAGGTGATATTAAAATAATATTAGCTAACCATGCAGTGATCTAATACTTTATGTATGCATAATTGAGAAAAAGTTTAAAATACCTGCAATTTGCAGGGGTAGTGGTCTCAGTACAAAAATATCTCAGGACCTGAGAGCTTGTTTACTCTTTCATCTCTCTCAAATGTCTTGGTATAAAATAAGTAGAAGATAAAATACCAGCTAGTGCCACAGTTCCATGCCTAGCTGCTAAACAAATGTAGTAGTGTTACTGACAGGGAGGAAATTAAAATTGTCTGTGTGGTGGGGTTTTTTTTGCTTTGGGATATATTTGTAAGCAACATGGCAAACTTGAATGCCAGCTGGCAGAATGGATCCAATGGATTCAGCTTCACCTCAGGAAGGGTAGTTTGCTCTCCACAATTTCAACCCCTTACTTTCAGAGGTGTTAAAAAAAAAAAAAGAGTTAAAAAATGCCTTCAGAGATGAGGGGGCTGCAGGGGGAAATGCAATTCTCAGTTTTTCACCACAGCAGGATAAATAATCTGATGACATCATAAAAACCGTGACAAAATCCGTTTACAGTGATGTGCCCACAAGTTTTCATTCAGTCTTCCTGTAAGTTCAGGTAGGCAAACATCGACATGTTATTTTAGGAAAGAAGGTTTAAAAATACTGACAGGCGGCTGTTAGAAAAGGCTGTTGCTTTCCTGGGCCAGGAGACACACTCATTTGAGCCAAGGGCTCGGACAGCACAAGAGCTTTATTGTATCTGTGCATCATACCACACTGCTCATAATCAGTCAGATTATTCATGAGCAAAAACTTTTATTTAATTTTAAGAGTGAAGACTTACATATCTTTAGCTGGAAATGCAGTTGGTAGCAGTTTAAATTTCTTTTTCTTAACTAAGTGTTAAAACTGTTGGTGTTCTGGAGAGGAGCAAGATGACAGAACAGCCTGTTTGTCTCTCATGTTTACTCACTCAGGACAGGGAAGGGTCTAAAGAAACATCTGGTGTCAGCTTTTTTTTCACTAAGAAAAAAAAATAAAGCCAGTAAGTTTTTTAGATAGAAAAGTAAGTTCATGAGTCATGAAACTTCAGCTAGAAATCATGGAAAGTTAGAGACAGTGAAGACCAGTTATATTTATTTTTACATAATCCATAAAGGAGAATGGGGAAATTTCGCTCATGTTTGTTTGGTTTTTGGTTTGGGTTTTTTGGGTTGTTTTTTTTTTTTTTAATTCTGAATGTGTCTTGATTTACATTTCCAGCTGGGAAGAAGGTTGTGAGAAATTTACGTGCAGAGGCCAGAGGGGTGAGAAGGCTGGGAGCTAGGCTGGCCACAGCTGGGAGCTTACAGTGAGTGGAGAGTAATGAGGTAGCAGGAAAATTTCTTCCCCTCTGGCCTCCCTCTCCACCTTCTCTCTCTCTTTTTTTTTTTTTTTCACTTTGAAAAGGGAAAACAGTCTCAGAAAGGAAAATGGGTGCTTTCTTTCCCCTCTTTCTCCCCCCTTTCCTCTCTATTCTCATTCAGGCTTCCCACGGGACACCCCAGGTTTCCTGTGTCCCAGTGGAAATGCAAGAGAGCAGCATTGAAGTCCCAGGGCAAAGCCCCCTTGTAGCTTGCAGTTGGACAGGAAAAGCAGGGGAGGACTAGCCCAAAATCTATCACTACTCCCTGTGCTTGGGACACTCATGACCATCCATTAAGGCCTCAGGCTGGTGTGGTATGAAACTCAAAACAATTTCCCCATGCAAATTTTTATGGGGAGAATGGAGGGGTTGATATGAAAAATCACCTTGTGTTAAAATTTCCTCCCTCTCAATAACGAAACAGCCTTGTTAGGAAATCCTGTAATCTAAGTACAAGCTTAGCATCATCCATCAAAGAGAGGATGTGAGATGGGCTTGTAAAAAGTTAATAACCTCCATGGTGGGACAGGGCAGAGTGAAAGGAAAGTGCTGAGCAATGGCCAGGAGGATCCTTTCATCTCCCAGTGAGCTCAGTGACTGGAAATGTGAAGTTCACTTCAGTTAATAGTAGTTTTTAAATGTCTTTTAAAATTACTCAGGATAAACAAACAGAAAGACTCAAATCCAGTTTTTCTGACTTGTAGGTTTTGGGGTTGTTTTGGGAAGCTTCATAGGTCTCAAACTCATATGAAAAAAATGAAGTGCAATTTTTAAGCAAACAGTAACCAACCGGGGTAAATGTCCATCCTTTCTTGACACGAATAATTGCCCGAAAATACAATGTTAGTGCACACCTCATGTAACTGGAGAGGAAATACATAAGCCCTACATATTATTTTCTGTGTATTTAATCCTCTTCACTGTTGAGAAAACCCTCTAAGTCCTTGCAAGCAGTCCAGGTCTTCTGAATTCTTGATAACTACATCCCTTTTGAAAACTGAGTACAAATGCCTACGTGCACACTTGCACCTGGGCCATACACAAATGGACCTAATTTATTTTGGTGCCAAACAATGCTGTGAAATACTTTGACTTAATTTTAAAGAAAAGCAAACAATGACCAGTGTTTGTGATGACACAAGCTGTGTCATAAAATGCACCCAACAAAACCATTTACATTGCAAAAAGTTGCCCCAACTGTTGTTTATATTGGAAGATTAGCACGTTCATATCCTCTGGCTAGCAGATAACTATCAGCTGCAATCACTTGCTACCCACCAGTGAAGAAGAAGACATTCTCAAAGTTGAGACATGCAGAAGTATTTATATTGTTTTCAATGGACAGCTTAAGCCCATTTCGGTTTGCTGGAAAAAGTACTGATAAAAATGTAGCAAAATATCCTAATTTATGGGAGTACTGTGTAGAATGCAATCTAAAGCTCATTACAAGTTTAACTGGTGTAAGTCAGCATAAATCTGCTTAATAAGGCTGATTTATCTCAAATGAAGAAGTAGATTTTGTTCTATATGGTTTAGTTTCTTTACTAAATGTTTCTTTACACTTTTTGATGAAAAAATGTCTGAGGTTGGTGAATTAGTCCCTGTTCACGTGATAGGGCTGTTCCTAAAGGCTCTCCAAAATATCTCTACTCTCAGGCCTTTTGCTCTACTTCACCTGCACAAGATAAGACTTGCTACTGAGTCTGGGGCTAGAAGCAGCATGTCCCAGGCCATGTTGGCAAATAAGGAGATATTTCAGTTTTATGTATTAGTGCTCCAATTTTAAAGAACACCTTGTGCTTTTAACCAAACTAATACAGGACAGTGCTGATGTCTTTTTATTCTCTTCTTCCTGGAGGAGCTATTTTATGGCTGGGGTGGATTAATTGATCTGTCAAGTCACCTGCACTACACAGACTTACTTATGATTATGGGCTATGATTAATAATCCAAGTGGGTTTCTTCAGTTGCATGTTTCCTAGTGTAATACACAAGAACAAAAAAATTAAAGGCTCTTTACCTAAAACCCTAATTCGTAGAATGGCCCAGCCCTAAATCACATAATATGAATGATCTTTTGAATGTGTTATGGTGTTGTCCATGTAGCTGGGGCAGAATGTAATTGGATTTAGCATGTAAATTTTTTTTTTTAAATAACATATCAGATTTTCGTTATGCAGTTTTATTTTTTTATTCCCCAGGACAAAAATATAGGTATTAAAAACTGTTATTTTATAAATAACTATGGCCACTATTTGTTTACACTTTTCATTTCTGCAAATTTTTTTATGGACAGAGTCCGGTAAAGAAGAAAAATAATTTCATAAATACTTATTTCTTAAAGTGTTAAGTGGAGGATATGTGCAGGAGAAGGACGACACAAAAGAGGAAGTGAAGGGAGTCACGAATCAATGACCCATGGAGGCTTCCTGTTGAAGTTATACATTGAACTGATCTTCATGCCCATTTAGAAACTGGGGAAATTTGGAAATGTCTCCAGATTTCACAATTGGCTTCTGTTTTGTCACGAGACCAGCTGAGTCCTTACATCAAAACACTTTCAATCTTTCTGACTGCAGCTCGGGCCCTCAGGCCTGTGGTTGTCTCTCAGCAAAATAGAAACATTCATGAAGCACCGAGTGCCCCACTTCCAACCCGGGATATCCATTCGAGCCTCCCGCGGCAGCGCCCGTTCCCACAGAAGGACAGAGCCCTTCGGGGAGGTGTCGGCTGTCAGGAGTCACTTGTCAGGATAATTCATCGCCCCGGGGAAATGCGAGCCGAGGAGCAGCCGCCTGCTCCAGCTCTGGGGAGGTCAGCCACATCAAAGCCGGGATGTGCCGCGGCCTCCGAGCGGGGAGGAGTGGCCGCTGCTCTTGAAGTTGCCTGCTCTCCTTTTTCTGTGGAGGCCAGGGAGGGTCGGGGGATGTGTCTGAAGATCTGGGGAAAATCTGGGATCATTCAAGCCGGAGCTGAGGAACAAAAGAGAAGTGCTCTGACTTAGTGAGACTCAATGTAGATTTTGCACAAATGGGTTGGAAATAAAAATATGTGGGGCATTGCTAACTTCACTTAGCTTTTACACTGGCACAGTGCAAATTCACTTCAAGTTCTCTTTCACAGTGCAGTAGACAAGGAAGAGTAGATCCATCTTCTCAGCGTAAAAACGATGTTTCAGGGGTCCAGGCCTTGTCCCTCAGGATGTGTTTTTTTTCTATGAGCATCTCTTTCCCATTCCTTGAATCCAGGGCATTTGGGAGTGAAAACAACTCACTGAACTCTTTTTTTCCCACTTCTGTTTTTAAAACCTAAGCACAAATTTACCAGGTGTGTAGAAAAAATATGACTTTTACTAAAGCATCTGTGTGGTGAGACAGGGAATGGACAGGCCTGGAGCTGTCAGGGGAGAGGGAAAGACTGGAGATCACTGGGATGGATGAGATAGGGCATGACCAAAAAAAATGAAATTTGCAGGTTTTAGTTTATTTCAGGTTTTTAAAGTTGTTGATATTCAGTTCATTATTGAATTATGTCTGGAAAAGTGATACCTTTTGTTCCTGTTACATTCAAATGTTTATACAAACTCTATACTATATATATATATATATATATNTATATATATCAATATATATCACCAGGGAAGGAGGTATATGAAATTATTTCATTGCTACTGGGTGAGTAAACAACCAAAATGTCCCTGTGTCTAGGAGACTGCTCTGGCAAGGTGTGAAAAGAGTAAAAAATAAAGATGAAATGGGATAGAATTAAAAAAAAATAAGGGAAATACAGTTCAGAGCATTAAAATGGATTTTGCATTTGATTTACATGGCAGTCATGATTTATTTTAAGCTATATTGTTGTATGGTCTTTGGAATATGTATGTCAGCCCATTATGGCAGTTTTATATGACCAGCTACAGCATTGAATAGGCTGTAAATATAACTTGCTTAATACTCTTTCTACTGCACAGCTGACTGCAGCCCTTTGATAGGTGAACATTCAGTCTAATCACATCACAGGAAAAGACTGCTGGATGTTCCTGCCTGTATTCCTCTCTGCTGGAGTACCCTAGGATTCCCCATCCTCCTTTTCTGCACCTTTGCCATGCTTTTTGAGTATGAGCCAAGCTGAAATAAGTTCCCCTGGGACAGGCAACTTAAGGTGGGTTTGCCTGTTTCTGCAGTGGCTAAAATGTGCCCAGGACATAATTGCTTTGTAAGCAGGAAACACAAGAAGGGTACATGTGCTCAGTCCAGGTTTTTGATCTGGAACATACTGTAAAAAGGACATAGTGTGATGACATTTATCAGCATTGGCCATCTAGTTAACAACCCTTTGAAATGAACAGGCAAATAACACCTCAGGCCTATTGTTTTAGGTAAAGTTGAAACAAATCTATAAACCTGTCCCACTTGCTCTGTGTCTTTGCTTCAAGATAACCCTAGCTGGGAGATTTTTGCTAAAATCTGATTATCTAACAGACAAGTTAGCCCCCCAGAATACTTTAGGATGGTTAACATGGCACTGTCCTACTGTGAAAAGGTCTTGCCCATTTTGCCAGCTGTGAAAGCACAGATTCCACAGTGAATTAAATTGCACAAGGAAACCAAGTGGTATTTACACCTTCTCCTTAAGTTCAATGTCAAAAAGCCACCTGTGGATATCATTGTTGAAAGACAACAGGGAGTACTCCAATTGAATGTCCATGAGAGCAAAATTGATCAACAAGGTCTTCTCAGTAGGCCAAGGGGTAAGAAAAGTGGTGCTATATTATGCATATGTTATGCAAGTTGGGATTTCTGGCTGTACCTGTTGTTGCTGTTAGTCTATGGGACTGTCGTTCCCACAAATTTCACACATATTAAGATTGATTAAAAACAACCAAAGGAGTATTTAACACTCAAAGAATCCTTTCATTATGAAGAACACTGAGATGCTTGTTACATTTACACTTAATGAAGTGCATAAAAGACAGTTGCTAAAATATGCTGCACTCTGGCATGTAGCTCAGCTACGAGAATTTGGGGGGGGCGGGTGGTTTGAAACCTGGTCTCAACACCAAATCTAAAAAAGAGCAACATTTCTGAAAGTACTGGCCATATCTTGACAAAAGTATGAGAAGGTCAAGTGGGCTACAAATGGCCAAGTAGGTAGAAAATGCCTATGTAGAAATTCTGTATACCTTGGCAAAAATTCTGTCAACTGTCTGATCTCTTCCAGCAGAGAAGTGGAAGTTTCCACCCTGAACTCAAATGTTGTTACAAGGAGGTAAAAGAGCAAATGAAGGAATGAATTGCTCATAGTAAGCCACTCACTAGAAAATAGTAAACAGATAAGACAGAAATATCACAAAGCAGTACATGCTGAATATACCAACAAGTGGCAGCAGAAGGATAATTAGCACTTCAAAGAATTTTTATTAAGACAAGTAAAAAGTAAAATAAAAAATAATAGTCTTTCCTCGGGCAAAATGCACATTGAATTTAGACCTGTAGATGCAGGCAAAGATCATTGCCTCCTCTACTATATGTATGGGCCTAGTACCTCACAAGACTAGACCTGTAGCTATGCAACCCTGGACCAGAAACATGTAGCAGTTCTACATGGAGCTACACTGTGAAAAGCCTGCTTCTGAATGGAATACTAGTGCATTTTTGAGACCGAATTTTATGATGTGTGTGGGTGGTGGTATGTGTCAATTAGGTAATTCCCATTATCCTAGTGTCCCTGCTGACTTAGAATATACACATCTTGAATTCATTAAGTCCTGTGTTGGTCTAGAAAAGAAAATGAAGGGAATCCTCTTCCAGCTTCCAGATAGAACTGATTCAAGGTTTAAAAACAGCACAGACTCAAATTTTCATCATTGCACAGTACATTCAGATAGAGGATGTAAAGTGCTCTGAACCACTCCAAAACCACCTGCTTTCAGTTCCGGTAGCTCAAACAAGTGAAGTAAGATAGAGTTGTCAGGGAGAAGTGGTGAAATGAAAGATTTGATTTCCACAATAAATTTAGAAGGAAAGATTGTTTGGGAAACAAACAATCTTGTTTGGGAAAGAAAGCCTCAAACTCTTTATTCACTTCGATATTTTTTGACATGGTTGTGGTGCTTGTGTTTGCCTGAATATTGGGGCTGACTCTGGACTAGAGTTTGGGAGCTACCTCAGGGTAAGGAGCAGAGGGCACAGTTGATAGGAATATAGTTCAGCCTCATGTCCCTTCTGTTGATTCCTACCCAAAATCTACAGTCTGGCCTAAAAGGAAAGACTGCTGGAAAAGCTATTTATGCAAGTGAGCATGGCCTTGAGCATTCACTGAGTTAATACAAAACCTTTTATGGACCAGCAGGAGCTCTCTGGGACATGGGAGCCTCTGGTGGATTGGAGGCAAGGCAGGAGAAAATCAATGAGGATAGAAAACAGTAAGTGATAAATTTAGCTAACATGTCTTTTCTGGGGAAAAAATACAGTCAAACTGAAACACCAGAGAGAGCAGAAGAGAGCGAAGCTGTAGACATCAGTTTCTCATTTTGATGAAGCTTTCAAGACATTTCACAGGACCATGTCTTGAGCAAGTACCTATGATCCAAAGGAACCACAATAAGTTACATGGTTGGTGAAAATATATAGATAAAAATTATATGACACCTGGTTGAAAAAAGAGGTTGCATTTCAAAGGGGATGTATCACCAGGGATACAATCAAGATCTGTCTAGAATTCATTTTATATTTGTGGCATTTGGGGATCAGTCAAATGGTGATTGATATTTTATTCAAACTCTAGGACATTGTAATGGTGCCAAAACCTAACCCATCTAAGTGATTACTATTCAGCCCATTATTCAGCACTGAATGATGCTAGTTGATGCATCCTTGTAACATTTCACACAGTTTTATAAAATGGTCTTGAAATCTTAGAATTCCATTGGAGGAAATCTGGTTTCATTGAGCATTTATATGTATAGAATCTGTATAGAATTAATAAACATACTCAGAACTTTAAGTGGAAAACAATTTCTGAGGACTCATATATTTAACAGAAGTATGTTAAATGGGAATGCATTTCACTGGGCTTCAGAGTTCCTTAAATAGAGAATTTCTTACCTTTCTGCGAAATACTAAAGCAACATTAGTGTTGAATTTAACACAAAGAAATCCAACAGTGACCTTATAGCCATTAGAGTTGGGAAAAAAACTCTTCAGTTCTCTTCATTTTGCAATTAGCTCATGGGGGGAAGCTACAAACAAAAGTGCAGAAGTTACAAGGTCAGCTCTGCTGCTGATCTCTTCTTTTAACTTGTCTCCTCCGAAAACAACCAGTTTTTGAGGACTCTCAGAGTTGCGTGTTGGAACCTACCTTCCCAGAATATTTTTTCCATATTCTGCTCCTAAGTAAGTAATGTAAGACTGCTCCTTCTAGCATTTTAGCATTTGTATGTTCTTGTATGAATAAGTTGAGGCTTGTCTAAATTTTACTGCCTGAATTTTACTGCATGAATATAATAATAATAAGACAATCTATGGATGAAGCCTCTTCTATTCTTGAACAAACTTACTGTGGTGTAAGAATGGCTTTTTTGGCTTTAATTCCAAACAATGTAGGCTTAAAAGAAAAATCAAAACAGGTGTGCCTGAATAAACTCTCAAGAGTTTCATTGATCTATTAAAATAAATGACTTTAACATATACTAAATAAACTGACATGTGCAGACAAGGTTTTTAAAATATGCAGCCCCTCCCTCTCAGAAGTTTGGCAGCAGCAGCACAGGATGATGCCAGCTGGATTACTCTACTCGTATCAGGGCAAAGACAGACAGTGCTTTCTGATGGAGCTGTAACTCTCAAAGAAGTAAATAACTCTGGTTGTTGGCTGCTGCTGTTGCTTCCACAGCTAGGGTCATAAAAAGGACTCAGATTGATATTTTCCTGGATAATGCTATTCAAATATTTTACCGGAATAGGCATTGATGAGCATGGTTTGCATTAACCTGGCTAACCTGGTGCTGATGCATGTGAGGATACAAAGAATAAAATCTCTATGGCAACAGGTATAAAGGTGGGAGCATCTTGCATGTCTCACCTATTTCTAAACCAATATGGACTATTTATCATCAGTGTAGATGCAAATCTTCTAAAGCAGAATATTCCTGGGCAAGTTATTTTAGTAGTTTACCTCATACAAATAGGTAAAACCTGCTCTGCTAGAATACAGTCCTGCAGCATAGCATGTTTTGCAGCCTAATGGATCTAAGAAATGATCCATTAACTCCTTTTCTACTTTTCTTAGAAAAACATGTGCCCTTGCATCATGATGACTTGTTTTGCCTGTGGTCAAGAAGACAAATCAAGGTCAAATTATTTAACATGAACTAAACTTGAGCTAATTGCATGATCTTTTTAAATTTCTGTTAATGCCAAGGCGTTCAATACAGGTGAATCAAACCAAAGGTTTTTTCCAACAATTTTAGATGCAGAAGTATATGATAAATGTACAAAACAGATGCATCACTTTACCAATACTGGAAATGTGGCCTTATCTCCCTTGGAAAACATCTGTTTGTTGTTATGCAGCTGTGTTTTGGGAAAAGCAACGTTCAGAACAGAGAAATACCAGTTCCTTTCAAGCTTCAGGAGCAATTCAATTAAAACAAGTGTTAACTACTGGAATTTATGAAGTGTTTCCTGCCTAATCTTATGAAACATGTGTAATTGCTATAGGTGGTTAAGACTTTAGCTTTATACCTGCCTGGTTCTGCTGATTTAAATAGAAAAGTAACAAATTAGATTTGAGGAAATGGCTGAAAAACAAAAGGATACAGGTGTCTTGTTCAATGATGCTGAGTTTCCCAGGGCTTTGCTTGTTAGTGCATAGGGTATCACTCAAAATTCACAGCAAGAAACCCACAGGGATAATAAGCTTTTTGTTTTATTTTAACACTGGGTTGATCAGAAAACTTCCCACAGTTCTTGGCAAGCTGAAGTCAATGCCAGATATATTTCCAAATTACTTCTTCACTGGTTAATTGTTTAAAAAACCCAAAACAAACAAAGGGTGGAGTGATCTATCGTGGGTGCAGAACACACTCGCAGAGACCAGCACTCTCCCCAACATTTACCAACATGCTACAGCAGTGTATTACTGAGGAGTGCATTTCTGCTGACAGATTCTTTCCACCACAATTACAGAGAGAATAATGGCTGAGAAAAAACGCCCATATGTCCCCATTAACTTTGCAATCTGTCTAAGCTGTGTACTTACAAAGCCCTCATCACATCTCAAATATTATACTGATAACAGGTGAGATTAGACAGACTTCAAAGCTGCAAGGGAAATATGAACGTGGATTCCTAGCCATGATTAATTTGGCCAGAACCTCACACTCCTTTCATTTAATTAAGAACATAAGTAACAATCAGAGCAGTGATAAAGCAAGAAAGGGACTGAGCTGGCAGCTGAGGACAACACAGTCTCCCCAGCAGGTAAAGACACCCATGTGACATCTGTCAGGCTGCCTGGGGAGTACACCCTGCTGGGGGTGGGCAGGTGATTCATTCTCCATGGGACGAATCCAGTTGATCACAGCATGTGTTTTAGAACTGGGACTGTGTTAAGCCAAATGACCAGCAAATAATTAATTACTAGAATTAAAGACTAATAATTATAAAAATTGAAATTAATGGATCTGGCAGCTGCCTGTGATCATGCTGTCATCTTGCAGTACGTATTAAACAGTCTGTCAGGGAAAGAGTAAACTGATTCCAGTGGGCCAAGAAGGAAGACCATGCACTGTGACAGCTGCACCCAGCACAAGGCACTGTAGGTTCACACTCTTTTCCCCCAATGGTAACACATTGATATGCCAATGCCAGCAGGCAGAGCAGCCACAGTAATGCTCATGTGGCCACAAAGGGATGTGGTATGCAGTGAGTTAGCTCATTTACAACTTATTTATGATTCTTTTAGTGATGAAATCCCTCTTCTCCCTTCTCTGCTGCCAGGACCAGCTGTCTTACTTGCACACCCAACTTCTGTGGCTCTTGGCTAATATGGGTTTGCTGCATGTGCAGCATGTTCTGTTCTACTACGGGTACAACACACATGCAGCCCATGCATCTGTCATGCTGGAGCTGCCTCAGAGGAGTTGCCTCAGAGGGCCATAATGCAGTCATTCAGCCAACAGCCTGCCTCCTCCTCAGCCTGAGCAAAGTGGGTGCTGGCAGTGGGAGGTAGGAATTTCGGTTCTGGCCTGTGCAAAGTCCCGTGCAGAGACTGTGCATGTCCAGAGGCACACCTGCCACTACTCAGCTTCAGTTACTTTGCACCTTTGAAGGTGGTATCTTCAGCATCTTCTCCAGTGCCTGCAGGAGAGCAACCCATATCCTACACTTGTCATCATGTGAGCACATTTTGGTGGCTCTTCTAGTGTGCACTAAGTAAACTGTCTTAAAGTCCTACCTAAAAAAAACATATGCAGAAGAGGAGATGTTACTAAATCAAATTGGAATTGCCCTTATTCTGAAAACACATTCTTAATGGAGTCTTCCAACAGTTTAAATAACCACGCTGATATTTTGGTAATTCACAATTTACTTCACAAGTCCTGGGTGTCTTTGTGTGCAAGTGGCACAGGGCCCTGGCTTACCTAGAAAGCAGTCCAGAGCAGTTTAAGGTACATATATATCTAAAAGCTTTGAATAGCCTAGGGCATGAATTTACACTGCCTTAATTATCATACATTATCTGTCCATATTTCCTCTCATGCCCTGTGGCCAATGCAATGTAACTAATGACTCTGACACTGCAGGCTTAAGGTACCTCATGCTTACTGCAGAGCAACGATTTGCCCAGGGCAGATCTCATGGAAAAAAAAAGTGCTGTAAATTCATTTATCTTATGGTTAATCATGTGAGACTGATCTGGCATAGGTCGACATAAAAGTGTCATGTTTTTCTGCCAGTTTGATTAAATCAATTTATTACCACAATTTAAGTAAAATTTTCTTTGTACAAGCTAGTAAACAGAAGTTTCAATTTTACAGTTGTGAGCATAATTTCCCAAGAAACACAAACCAAACCAAACCACATATAATAACACTTAGACTACAATAAGTAAAATCACAGACATTTTGGTTACATTATACTTTCTTGTGTAGACAAGGCTTTCAGAGTGCATATGTTTTTACACTTTTCACCAAATTTGAGCATCTACATAAGTCAGCATTTAGGGGAAGGCTGTGCAAACTGTGGGATAGACCCTTCTGTTCGGTTGTTTTTATTTCAGAGCTGTCCCTCCTTTGAGAAAATGGACTAGATGATCTCCTGAGGGCCCTCCAACCTGAATTAAACTATAAGTCATGATCTGAGTGAGTTGGCCACTGAGCCTCCCTCCATAGGCAGTGAACAGCAACAGGCATTTGTAGGGAACGAGGTCTATTTGTCTACAGTAAATGCATGAAATAACCATTTTGTGTACTGTGTAATGCTGCTTTTATATCTCTGTTATCAAATGCTCCCTTTTCTGAAGGAGGAGCCTTCTTCTATGATCTTCACAGCCTTTCTCTTTTGATGCTGAACTATCTTCTAATACATCTCACAGTGCTGTCATGATTATCCAGGTATTATAGCTGGTGGCAGAATCCAGGTCAGGACCAGCTCTCAGGGAGGCAATGAAGAATGAACACAGACAGAATTCACTGGTATCTGCAGCATCAGCTCACTGGATGGGTTCAGCCTATAAGCTACATTCATTAGAAAGAATCAGTATGGAAAACTTAAGAACAATTTTGGGGAGCAGATACAGGCTGCAATCTCATAATTAATTTAGACCAAGTTGCCCACCTGATCTATTTTTAGCCACATTCATCTCAGTTCTTCATGACTTAGTGTTCCATGTTGCAGTATGTTTCCTGTGATTCACTTGCTAGCTGTCACTCTTTCACATGCTCTTTCTGTGAGTGTTGTAATTTCTAATAATGTGTCTGATAATGTCAGATTCCCAGACTTTATTCCCTTGGGTTGTATAAAGCAGCACTGATTTTGAGCAAGCTCTTAATTCTTCCTGTTCATGCTGATATTTGTGAGAAGCTGCAAAAAGGAGGTTCTATCATAACCATGTAATTTCTACAGAGTGTGTCCAACTGGAACAAACTGAAGCACTAGAAGACAGTCAGCCCAGCAGGGATGCTGTAAAAGAAGCAATGGAAGTATTAATCCAATGGGTCCTAGACTCCAATTAGTGTTTTTTCTTGCTTCCTGCACATGACCAAAGGACTTAGAAAATGTGTGGAAAAAGAAAGATATACAAACTAAATGCAGAACTAAATGACATCTAATGATCTCTTGAGAGAATAAGATCTCACGTGATGTCTGGTAAAGGAGTGACCTGGCCTGCCTTTTGCTTCTCAGTGGGGTAGTGATAGTTTATATTAAATCTAGTAAAAAAAAGCCAGGGACTCTTTTCAATCTGGTCCTCATCTGATGACAGGGATCATACCTGAACTCTACAATCTCCCAGACCAGGCTAGTCGCTGCTCCATGTATCAATCCTACCTGTGTGCAGAATCTTCTGGACCAGGACTCTCTGGCCTATGACAAAAACATACCACAGATTGTATTTACCTTTGAACAGTAGAGTCTTATCATGTACCAAAACTCAGAGATATGGCCTGGATCTCTCCTTTATTTACTGACAATGTAACTACAAGGTTATTTTCCTCTAGGCAGTATGATAACTTATAGAAATCTTAGTGTTATTTTAGGAGAATAAATTTGATTTATTTGGCCGAGACAAATATTTTAGAAAGTATAATATTTATTCTAAAAAGTATAACATGCTTCTTCCATAGCTGGAAGAAGCAGGAAAAATTTCCCTCCNTACTTTATTTAAGATAGTTGTGTTAACTCCAGAGAAAAGTGGCATTTGCAACAAAGCCTGAGTAATACCAAATCTCATCAACAACTTTCAGTAGTTTTGTCTCCTCTTTACCATCTTAACTCTTGCTAAGAAAAAAATTCAGACCAAAAATTTTAACAGACAGATTCACAACAGCTTGTGCATCAGGACATGTTTGGCACTATGTGTCTGACAGGATTTTTTCTGCCTCCTAGAAAAGTTCTGCTAAATATTCATGCATTTCCCATTGATAGAAACCTGATTCTTAGCCAAAATGAAGCTTATTAGCAGACAGAAGAGGAGGGGTCCTTCCTCTGTGCTGCACCTCTGATCATTGTAGGTTTTGTATCACACCTGGTCTCTGCAAACAGATGCTCTCAAACCCAAATTAGTCTACTATGGAAATGATTTATAACTTGAGATATTGCCAATTCATGGCATTATTCGGAAAGGTTATTTTTAAACCTTTATGTAGAATTCATAATTTGTGGGACTTTTTTCAGTCCCATCTGTCTATCAGAGGTGGCTAAAAAAATCTGTGTTTTTAAAAATGTTCAAAACAGACCACGAATATTTCTTTTAACGTGTTTTCTTCTTTTGACAGATATCTCAAAAATATATGTGCTATTAATGAAAGCCAGGAAATGTTATTAAAAATCTTAAATTGTTTGAGAACACTTTCAATAAGAACTGTTTCATACTCTATTTTTCTGCTGAAACCTTTTTCCAAACAGCTGCAAACATGTTGAGGAGAGTGACCCAGTCACAGGAAGGGGTCTGATTTTTTGGGTACTCAGTACCAGCTGCTGCTGAGCTATTTGTGCCTGGGGTCAGGATGGATGTGTTTGGAACAGAGATGGAATGAGCCTCTGTGCGGGTGGGAGCTGTCAGCACCTGCTTCAGAAAGGATGAGAGGAGAGTTTATGTCTCTACCCCAACCCTCGCTTAAAGTAGGGGCAGCTCCAAGGTCAGACCAGGCTTCTCAGGACTTTACCTAGTTTAGTCTTGAAACTCTTCAGGGAGGATGAACTGTCCTGGCAACCTGCTTAGATGTCTTCATGGGGAAGAAGTCCCTATTCATATCCAGGCCAAACCCTAAACCTTGAACCTCTTCCCTTTCAACTTGGAGTTTTTTGTCATCAAACCAAGCAGCACTGTGAAGAGCCTGGAACCATTTTCTTGAAAACTTCCTTATAGGTGTTGGATGTGACATTAGGGTCCTCCTGCCAAAGCCATCCCTTGTCCAGCCCAACCAGCCTAGATGCCTCAGACCCTTCAACCTGCCTCCAGCCCAAACCAACCTGGACTGAACTTGCTGCAGTTTATAAGTGATGTCCCTGTACTGGGGAACTCAATATGGGTCACAGTACACAGACATAGAGTAACAAGCACTGAGAGCTGAGAAAGCTGTCTCCTAAGTAACTGACCTGTGGCAAGCCTGTGTGAGATTTCATTCTGCTCACTGTGTCCCTGCAGCAGTGGCTGCTGCCCATAACCTTCAGTGACAGAAAATACACAGCTGCACTTCAGCTGTGCCAGGGCAAAGGAGGCTTGACAAATAGCAGTAATGAGGAGCAGAAGACCATGGACCTGTCCTCCTCTGCTTCCCAAACTATGAAGGGTGATAATTTTCAGTGGACATGAGGGCTGAAAAACATCAGCAGCTCCTATGTAAAGTACTAAAGTACTTTGGCCATAAACTTCAAAGGGTTTCCCAAAAGGAAGTTGGATTGCTATTCCTGTTTTGTAAATCAGGAAACTGAGGAAAAAGAGAAGGAAGTGTTTTGACTGAATTGATCTAGAAGCTGCTGGCAGAGGCTCTGACTGCTGCCTATGCCCTGTGCTGCCTCTCAGAGCAGGGACCAGTCCCGGCTGCCTCAGGCACGCACTGCACTCCATGGGTGCTCCATGGCAAATTCCCTCCTGGAAATCAGGCTGGTGACATGAGAACAACAAACTGAGCAGATTTGTGGCTTCAAAGTACAAGTGCTGGTGAGAAATACCATGAATTAGTCATAATCTTATCAAAAATATTTTATTTATGAAAGTAACAATTATACTATACAACCTATATTGGAAATACATTGAATAATTGCTAGAATAAATACAGGCAATTAATTCAATCTTTTTATAGAATGAGAAGATTTATTTGACATTTGGATGTTAACCCAAGCTTTAACTTACATCATAAATAGTTAAAAGGCATAGTCAAGTTTTTTTGATTTTTACCGTTTCGCTTGCTTTCTTTTAATACTGTTCTATTTTGTAATCAACATGAATCAACTCTCCAATCATTAACATAATATTAGTATGACTTTCAAGCAATCATGTACCTCAAGATAATCAGACAATAAGGTAGTGTGTGTGCAGTTCATTCTACAGCAGAATCTATTCATGTCTGCATAAAAAAGAGAAGCTGAAAATGCTTCTAAGTTCTTTAAGCATCATATGCCGATTTCTGCTTTACCACAGTGCTTTTAATACCAGAATCTAAGAAGGGTAGCTGGTCTTTCTGTTGCTCTTTATAAAGTATATTAGGGCTCAATGCCACATCCCTTTGGCTGGTGAAGGACTGCAGAATTTAGTCCTGAATATTATTTCCCACAACCATGGTCCAAAATAAATGTCCAAGACTGATTATTAGGCACCAAGGAAGTGATGCATTTGCTAAGGCTTGATGTTTTCTGATTAAAAAATTGGCTTCTTTTCTGGTAGATATGCTGTAGTTAAAAACAAATCATTGGGCTCAGTAGTGGGGTCTATATTACACTGGATCACAGAGAAGGTGATGTGTTTATTTTCTGTAAACTGTATGAAGGGCTCTGCGGAAGTTTTATAGTACAACACACACATTTTGAAAGTGTTGATAAGTTTTTCCTTCAATTTTTTTTTTTTTAATCCTGAACTATTTACTTGATATGAGCAGATTATGAACAACTATGACCATCCGTGAATTCAATAGCAGTTTCAGGTGCCCAGCATTTTTCCAGATCAGAAGTTTTTGAATGCTCAGGTCCCATATAAAATCAGTGGAAGGCTTTCCATAGTAATGTCTTTTCCAGTGGCATGGAGGCCTGCCTTGCCTTATGGTTTATTGTGCATGCCAGGGATATTAAGTTCTCAACAGAGAAGCAAATTTCCCTTTTACAATGTTATCAAAACAAAAACCCCAAATTGCACATATCTACCCCTTTGGCCTTTTTTTATGCACAAATATGCTTGTATGCAAAACCTGACACTTTTGGGCCTTTCCTAATAAATGTCTTAAAAGAGCACATTTAAATGCTTTTTCACAGAAATAACCATCCACTAGTTGCAAAAATGCAGAGAGACTTTTTATTCTTTCTGTTATGAACAATATCATTTCAGCAGAAATGTGGGGGGAGAATGTATGATATTTTTGTCCCCAAATATATTTTAAAAGGCGAAAGAACAAAATGTCGGGGAGGCAGCTTTTTTTGGCAGATAGTAAAATATAAAATATGTGATTTAAAAAAAAGTTGGCTTAAAAATACACACACACAAATAATACAATAATATAAAAATACAGCTCAGCCAATGGCCTCTTAAAATTTACCTTTGGCATTACATTTGGCAGCCTAAAACAAAAGACTCTTCCTATAAACAGAACTATAAAAAAAGAGAAGTTCATAAATTAGGTTGCAAGGGGTTGTACAGTCCTTTTCTTGATTCTCCAAACTCCCTTTCTTTCTGTCCACACACATAAGCATGACCAGTGAGGTATATAGAACATAACACTGTCAGGCATATGCACAATAAAAAAGTGCATAAACATAGAAGTTCTCCCCTTTTCTCGTGAACAGGTCGTAACTGTGTGGTTTGCGTCCTTCCCCCCTTAGAAACAAAAAAATCTGCTGAGTTTTTTTTGTTTGTTTGTTTTGTTTTTCTCTCTCTCTTTTTTTTTTTTTCTTCTTACTTTGGCAGGATGAAAATGAACCCAGAGGAATATAAGTGTCCTATTCCCAGCAGCAGTGATCCATTTCCCTTGGCAACATATGTCTGATGCCACAGACTCTACAAGGTCGTTGGGTTGCTTTACAACTCTGGGTAACTTCCCACGGAAACATCATACGTCTAGCACCATGTCGTAGTGTTGTTGCTCTTTCTTCCGCCTGCCACATTTGTTGATAAGAACCATGTACAAAGTCAAAAGCAAAACCCAGTAACATGCATAGAGTATTGTGCCAATGATGAGAACTGTCTGTTTTGACTCAGAAAATGGCTTTTTTGATTCTTTGTAAATAGTGAAAATTACGCCACCTAGGAGGATTGTAAACCAAATGGAGACTGGAATGAGTCCTATAAAATTAACTACAATGGTTTTCCTTCCTGACGTGCCCCACCCTGCTTTGTTTATCGTGGCAATTGCAAACATCTTTGCTGGCAGTAAACTTGACATGTACAACACTGAGTAGAGTGACATGAAAACCATGACAATGTTGCCCCTAAGGAAGCTGGCAAAGGAAGACTTTATCAGGCCAACTAACTGAACTGTCAACAGGAAGAGGAGAATGTTCCAGATTTTTCCCCTGTAGAAGAGCTGAATGACTGTGGCAATAAGGAAGAAAGGAAAGAATCCAGTGATTACAGCTTCATAGGTCATCCACAAATGGTGCTTGTGGAACCACATGGCATTATAAAGCCACTCTCTAAAGTAGGATTTACTCCAGCGGGTCTGCTGATTCAGCCACCTGAGATACTCTATCGGTGTTTCCGTAAGGCACTTGGATCTAGCTGTGTATTTTGTTGCATAGCCCAGGCTTAGCACTCTGTTAGTTAGATGCCTGTCATCTCCGAAGCTGCACTGGGAGCCCATAAACTCTTGATTGTACCAATCTTCCACAAATTCATGGAGTAAGGAGTTTCTGTACATTCCCAGAGGTCCACTGATGCACTGTACACAGCCAAAGTAGGACTGACAGGCTCTTTCGATGTTAAATGCCATCCAGTATCTCACGCTGCTCAGAAAGGAGATCCAGGAATCATATTTGTTCAAAATCTGCAAAATAAAAAAAAAAGTTTTCCTTTTAGATGAGCTCTTAAAACAGAAAATGTGCATATTGGATCAATAAGGAATGTGCTGAGACTGGAACACTATTAGATGAAATGTGGTGGGAACCTCACTTCTGTGTCCAAGTCATGGCAAATCTGGGAGCTACGCAAACATTTCAGCCAGGACATTGACAGGAATGGTGAGATGAAACCTTCAAATTCTGTTTCACCGAGAGGTTCTTTTTTTCCTTTGCAACCTTTCCTATTCCCCACCAAGAAATTTCCTTATTTTCTGTATCATTATTCCCTTTTGCCCCTATTAAAGACCTGGATTTAGACTTTCCCAAGAGAAGCTGGTGAGTTCATGGCCTCCTGCTGCTTTTCTGCCTATGCACATTTTTGGGACTCACAGGACTCTTTCCAACCCTCCCAAAACTATGCTGGAGCATGAGAAAAGCTGAGCACATGGTCTCTGCCCTACATTTTTGGTATCATAAGACTAATCCTAGAGATTTAACCCTGAACTGTGTCC
Organism: Cyanoderma ruficeps; assembly: GCA_008694505.1. Taxonomy (NCBI): domain Eukaryota; kingdom Metazoa; phylum Chordata; class Aves; order Passeriformes; family Timaliidae; genus Cyanoderma; species Cyanoderma ruficeps. The sequence goes on from VZDJ01000346.1 coordinate 17,898,506, forward strand.
CCATATCCAGCATTAGGTCCTCTAAGGAACAACCTGTTCTGTCTCTGCAGTACCAGCCTGTAACCTTGTCCCAAGACTTATGGTGATACTCCAGTAGAGCCTTCCTCAGGCCCACATAAATGTCTCAGTGATTCTCTTCTGCACAACCCAACTGCACAACCAGTCTGAACACTCAGTGGATGTATGAGCACACGCAGATGTGTAACTCTGTGGCTTCATATCCAGGTTCTCAACACAAACCTTTTGCCAGAGGATGTGACAAGTGTGTAGATCTTTGGCCTTCTGCAACTATAAAGCATTGCCCTGTGTCTTTTGCTCTGATGGTCCTAATTTCTGCCAGTTTTAATTCCAGGACATATTAGAAGTAGCAGGGTTTGGGGATAGGATCAAGCCTGGCTCAAATGTATTTGGTGTATGCTGGAAAATAAACTGGGGGGGGAAAAAAAGCCCAGAGCCTTCATTCTGTCACCTTTCCTCACAGAGGACACACATCCTTCCCAATGCAGATGCTTATGAACCTTCATTGTCACAGCTGAACCTGTACTCACACATGCCCGGAATTTCACACACCTAGACTGTGTACGCCTGGTTCATGGTCAGTCTAGACCTCCAAAGCTATTCAGATTTCTGTGGGAATCCTAATTTCTGGAGTTATGAGCCACATGCCTGAAATACTTCTGACTACTTGGGCGTTCATTAGCAGGTTTTGCGCATTTACATGGCTCTTTTTTCTCTGTCTCACATAAAAAGCCCAAATGAGTATGGAGGACTGATCTTAAGGCCAACTGAAATATTCACACATTTCTCTTTATAAATTGCAGCAGAAGTAGTTGTGACAAAAGGAAGCAACAGTTCCTTTGCTGTAGTAATAAGCCAAACTCAGTGATGCTGAAAATCCTAACACACATGGAGCTGGTCTGGAAGTTTGGAAGTTTTTTGTTGCCCTGCCTGACAGAGATGGGAGACCCAGCAACACACAGAGTGCACAATGCACAGTGTTTCAAAATTACTTTTATTTCTAACAATTTTGGCTACCAGTAGTAATACAATTGAAGTGCTTGAAGTTGCTGCACATGGCTTTGGGAGACCTGTTCTCAATTCCCTGCTCTCCTGTAGCTTTCCTTTTGTACCTTGAGCAAGCAGCTAGCTATATCCAGAGACTCAAAGATGCCACAACAGTTCTCCCAGTGCCAATGCCCCCCTTTTCACATACAGGGGGCAGAATATTATTTGTTTGCTTGCTATGAATGTTAAAACCATACAGTGCTCACATCCAAGAAGAGTTTTCATTCAATGGACAAGAAAGTTAAGGTATGATAAAAGCATCTATAATGGCATTATATATATGCATATAGTATATACATATAAATTATATTTAATGCTAGTTCAGGCAGAGAAATCTGTTGCAATGCAAATAATTGCTGAAACACCTCTGTTAAACTGAAAATTTTTGTACTCACCTGCACATCTCCTCCAACTCCTCCAACCATGGGATCTTCTTCTAAAACTTTTACCATTTCCACTGATGAGGCTGGATCAAGCATTGTATCTGAATCACAGACCTACAAGTAAGAAAAAACAAGAACAAAAATGGGTTAAGGAGTACACTACAGAAGAAAATAAAAATCATGCAAGTGATCATAATGACTCTAAATGCATATTCTCCTGAATGCAATTAAATCTGACTTTGAAGTCTCCACTGATATTTCTGTTAAAGGTCACTTGTACCAGGCAGCAAGGCGTAGTGCTGCACAAAACACAGAGCTTGTTAAGGCTGTGCTCACAAATAATCCTCTGTATCAGCTCCATTTGTTTTACTGGCACACAGGACTGGCTTCCTCGAGTAAGATATGGGGCACTGCAGAGTAAGACAGTGTTTGTGGGCATGCAGCAGATTCCTGTTGTGCTCTGACATGGAATTTCCCTGCATCAGCTGCATGGTTGGAGCACCCTGGTCAAATGTTTCCCACTGCCATATGAGGGAAGGAGCAAGGAGTAAAATCCAAGACACTTGTTATTAAAAAGAAAAAAAGTTAAGGAGTCTGGGAAGAAAACTGAAAGTTCTTTCACTCACAGAAGGCTTTAGCAATTCACATAAAATTTGTATCTCATAGTTCAGAACAAATTCATTTTTAATCTGATGATGTGTTATTATAAGTGCAGGGATTTAACATTTGATGTAGAGAAATTATTTGCTATTATGCTTCTGGCATTCTTATTAAAAAATATGTAAGGCCAGAAGGCGTGAGTCCTGAAGTTCTGTATTCCAAAAGACCAAGGCAGAAGTAGATGACACACAAGGCATTTCAGCTACACAAACACTTCTAGTCAACTAAACACTGTGTACATTAGGAAATTGGCTTTCCCCTGGAGAGTAGGAGGAGGGCTCAAGACAGGCTGGCTGGTCTGTGAGACAGCTGGCATTGCTTTCGTTTGCTCTGAGGAGAATGACTTGGGCTGCAGCCTGTTTAAAACAAGAGGGTGTCTCCTTGTTGCAGTTGCTGCAGCTGAAAGAACTGGCCACATGGTGTGTGAACTCATTTCACAGACAGCCAGGAACTGGAGCAGAGACTGTCCCAGAAACACCCCTCTGACCGGCTGAATTGCACCCTAGAAATTCTCATACTGCCTCCAGTTTGTCCCCACACCGCATTTCTGTGACTTCAGATGGGGTCAGTAGGAGCAAGTCAGTAGCTCTGCATAAACAGCATATTAAGACAGATTCTGCTGAGGCTTTGTAAATAGATATCCTAATTTTGGTGTCCTTTCATGCAAACTTTCAATTCAACCTAAGCCCTCTCACTCCAGGGGAGAGGCAACCTTTACATCTGCTCTATGAAGGGAGAGGAGAGCATTGGTGCTCTGCTCTGGACCAAACCCAAGAGATGTTACCCAGGACAGTTGGACTGCTTGGGACAGCCTGGGACGCAGCTGGGACTCTGCCAACATGCTCACTCAGAGGGGGCCAAGAGAAGAAAGGTGATGAAATCTCTCATATCTCTGTCAGGAGAAAAGACACAAGCATCTCCAGCTCTCACTAACTTGATGCATCCATCTCCTCTCCTCAATGGCCTCACCCCACAGTATCTTTGTAACCTGGCCAAGGCTTTCACTCAGCTTTAGAGAAAAGCTGTCATCAGTGGCAGCACTGGGGGATAGGGAGTAAAACGATTCTGCTGAAGAGGGGAAACAATGCCTATACTTTTACCTGGGTCTTCCTGGACAAACCTGTTGCTAAGTGTTTTACACAGGGAATCTGTAGTTTGTTGAACTCCCAGGGTACTCAGGCAGTGACAGGCATGTCATTTCTTGTGACCATGAGTGGTGGGCTGGGATTAGCTGCCTCCCAGCCCTTCTGCTTTTCCTCCAGCACCTGTCACTTGAGCAGCTCCCACCCCATCAGATATATTTACCTATGGCAGAAAGGCCTGCCCATGAGCCACGCCATTAATATAAGAGATTAATCCTGAAAACACTGAATTTTTTAACAAAATACCATCACATGTCCTGGGCATGCCAGCAGTGGGTATGCCTGGGTTTCTGGAACAAATCTAACAAGCCATCATTTTCCCTCTGGATGAGGTTTTTTCAGGTGAACAGAGGACACACTCAGAGAAACACAGTCACTTAGGAGCCTAAATAAACACTGACACCTGCCTAGCCGGGGTGTGCCCAGGACAGCCCAGGAGACAATTTGCCATCTTTCCACATAAGGGCCAAGTGACCCAAACATCACTGCCTCGGGTCACAGAGTTACATGAAAGGGACAGCTGACCTTAAGGGAGCTGTTCTGTTACTTGCTATAAGCAGTGACAGTTTATCCCAGCTGCTCTGAGTTCAGACTGCACTGGGCTGTCCACACAGGCACCTCCATCAAGCCAAGGTGAATTGCATCCTGGTTACCTCACAACTCTGCACTGATAATATCTGCCAGTTGAATCCTCCATCTGATTACCTGCACACTCATGAACTCTTCTAGGATGGAAACAAGCCCTCACAGCACAGTACTTAATGAGACACCACTAATGAGTAACAGCTCGTTATCTGCACTGGTATGACTGTTCATGATTACCTGTTCATAATTCAAGAGTGTCTTTTAAGAACTGTAAGGCCTACAATTTTGGGGGTGGGCAGTGGTGATGACTCACCACTTTTTAAAGTGCTTACTCATTGATGCAGACTGCTTAACCCTTGAAATATTGGGCTTGTTTAAAGTAATTTACCCTGTTTCACCCCAAAGGACCATTTGAAAGATCTCAACCTTTATTCACTCATAAAACAAAGCCACATTTTAGCTGCATATTTTTATGACTCTGCAGTAGCCAGAACCACCAAGGAGCTGCATTTCTACTACAGACATGACTGTAGATGTGACTGTGGCATCAGTCACTACTGCAGACTGTGCTCACAGCAGCACTACACTCCCTGACAAATTCATTAGAACTTCTGAGCCAGGTCAGGAGTGTTAACTGAACAGAAATATCTCTTCCATTTTCTGAGTTTATGCTATGACTGTTGAAATAGAAACACTTTTTCCAGGTTCTCTGAAAAATACAAGGGCTGAACTGAGGGAGGAAACTTGCAATGAATCTGATTCCTCTCTGCCTTCTTTCTCTGCAATCTGGTATGTCTGTGTGAAGTGATTATAAACCCATGTTAATAAAGAAAATCAGCATTTTTATCCCATCATAGTTCCTCACAGCACAAAACCAAAGCACAGACAATGGAGAGCTTAAGCCCATTGTTTTGAAAGAATAAATCAGTTTCAGTTTGGGAAGTGGTAGAGGATGGGTTTTAAATCTTGGCCTTACTCTCCTAGCTCCAATAACAGAGAAGGTCCTGGCACTCTTCAGTTTCTGCCCCTCCTGTGCACTCACTGCTCTCAGCCCAGCTACTGGCAGCCTCTGCAGGTCCCCAGGACACTGCACGTGGATGCTGTGCTGTGCAGAGCATGCACACACACCCACACAAGGCTGGGCACAGGCCCCAGAAACACATGTGGCTCAGCCATGCAGCTGCCCTGAGCCAGCAGAGAGCATCTCGTGGGGAGCTGCTGCTCCATTGCCGTAGACTGCTGGATGCTCTGAGTGTGGGAGAAGCTGGGAAGAACTGAGAGTGGTTCATTAGGAAAATCATCTCCTATTCAGTGGGATTAGTCGAATGAGCCTTCTTGGCCTCAATCTAAGATTTCTAGGGGAGTGTCCAGCCAGAGTATCTGAACCCACCTGCCTTCCTGCACACATGAACCCTTCCCCTTCCCACAGTCAGCAGGGCTGCTTGCAGGAACGAGGAGTGCTTCCATGTAAGTAAGGCAAAAACATAGACAATCTTTCAGAGGATCCAAGGCAGCTGGAAAGAAATGTGCCTCTGCTGCTTTGGAAACAGGGAGAGAGCACCGAGCCTAATTCATTTTTAAGTGAGTAGTGTGTCATAAGGGCCTTAAAGGCCAAGTTGCAGTGAGTGAGGTAATGCAGCTGTAAGTGATGAAGCAAAAGCTCCTTCAGGCTTTAGCTGAAGAAATTTTCTTTCAAATCTACACATTGACCCTTTTATTGAATACTCCACATGGCCTTCAAAGCCTTTAAAATACATTCCCATCTTTTTTACAGACTTCACCACTTCTCCAAGCTATTCCCTAGTGAGACCAAATACCTGTCTGTCTGCTCGTATATGGGGCTGCTAACAAACTCCCAAAATACTGTCTCACCTGGGACCTTCACCTACAGGAGAAGAGATGGGGCTTTCATGAAGTCACTGGCTTTGTCTGAAGGAAAACCATTTGGATGAGGGGGCAGTACTGAAGGCAGGGGAAGCATTTCAGATTTCTCCAGTAGCTGGTGCACAGATTTAAAACAGTCACAGATAGACTGGCCTTTTTAAAAGGTAGCAAAATACCCTTTTAACGGTCAAGCTGTTTCCAAACAGACTGAAAGGAGCACTGTGTTCATCAGGGACTAGGATGGCCTCTAACATGCTGCACAAAATATACAAAAGCTGCTTTCTTTCAAAGTGTGTTTGAATTGGCACTGACCTGGTGCTCTAATACCTACCTGTACATAATCCACGCTTCTCCCCAGTGCTTTGAATGCTGTGTACATTACTTCTCTTTTTCCACCCCATTTCTGCATGATGCAAACACTTTTGTTGGACAGGACCAGCTGAGATACATGTTGCATGCTCTCTCTGTGAGACTCCTCTGTCTCACCTGGACCTTTGTCGTGGAAGTTATTACTCCAGATATAAGTGGCACAACTGTCCCTACCCATGATTTCAGTGAAAATGTCCATCATGTAAACGTCATCTTCTGAGTTCCCATCAATGACCATAACAACTTTAATTCCAGGGTAGGTCAATCTTTTTACAGAAAGTAAACATTTTCTTAAGTAGTCAGGATCTTCTTGATAGGCAGCAATACAAAGGGCAACTGTTTTGTTCAGTTTGATTGGAGTCTCTAGCGACCGTTTCATTTTCCTGTGCTCTAGGTAGGCAAACAGGCTTTGGATGATGAGATGTGATGCCAGGATAGCACCATAGAGTCCAAAGGAGAAGTAGTAGTTGTCTGTTTGGATGAACTGGTAGCCCACAATGTAAGCAGCGGTGATTCCCAGCAGGAGGGACACCCCGAAGAGTGTGGTTCCAAGTATTCTCAGGATACATATAAACCTCTCACAATACATCTGCAAAGAAGTAGGGAAACCATTAGCAGAGCCACCACTTGCTGATATAAGACATCATAAGGGGTGCACGTGGCTGCAACACAGATCTCAGCATCAACAGATACACCCTGAGCTTCTGGCTCACAGACTCACTGCATCCCCTTGCTCAACTCTTTGCAGTACTTCCTCCATGTAAAGTACGATCCAAACAGACTTAATGTAGCAGAGATGTTTTCTGCTATTCGCAGTGCCCTCACAGAAGGTGCTGTCTGTGTCAGGATCTTATTTTGGCAGCCTAGGCTGGTTGGATGAGACACTGTCATAGTATCCCTGAGGAGGTTGGAGAAGGGGTTTTTGGGCCACCACTCACTTCATACAGTCACAGGAGAGCAGAACAGCTGAATGTCTGGGCAGCCTGTCCTCATCTCCCATCCATGTCACAACTGCATCCCACCCTGAATTGTTTCTGTCGCTGAGTTATGTTTGCAAAAATATTGGAAAGACATTTTTAAAACAGATGCCTGAATGTATTTATAATTTTTTAAACAGATGTCTGACTATATTAATAATTTATATTTATATAATCAGACATCTGCTTTAAAAGGTCTTCTCAATACCACTACAAAAATGTATTATTCATATAGTTGTGTACATAGATACATGCACACATGAGCATGTGTGTATGGGGGCTAAAGCTTAACTGAGATTAAGTCTGTGGCAAAAATATGCATAAATTTAACAGAGCCAACACTCCACCCTCGACTCAGAAATTCACTAGGACATCAGCTGATTCTGACCATTTCTACACATTTAAGTTACCTGGCTGTAAAATCTAACCTAAATTCTGGGCTATGGAGCAACTGGCTGGCATGGAGGGTGCTCTGGCATTCTCGAAACAAACATTATGGGCAGGCAGGTGGAATCTACTCGTACCATGCCTCTTCTGGCAATCATATTACCCATTTTACACAACAGCTTTGTCAGAATTGTAAGAAGTTAATGACAACATTTTCTGTCAATAGATGCATTTTATGTGAAGGACATAAAACAGATAACGTTTGTTTAAAGCTAACCCAGCAAGTGTGTTGCAGGTCAATAAAGCTCATGCTTGAATATTTTGCTGAATTAGGTCCTCTCAGAGTAATGGATTTAATATTTGTGTTTTCTTGCTATTATTCATATTTTCCCTGCTGTTATCATCTCACTCATCTGTTGCTCATGTTTGTTTGGCCAAAGCTGAAGTTGGAACAGGACTTCCTTACATCATATATGTTTTTAACTCTTCCTTGAAAAATTACTACCAAGATGTAGCAGCATAGCTGTCATCAACTATATATATGTCTGAAAAGTTACAGGCTTGGGACAAAAAAGTCAGCACAGAATCACTTACAACATAAAAATAAACTAGGCAAGCATGAAGTTTGAGGTTACAAAGACTTTGTCTTTTTCCACTGGCTATTTAGGGTCTTAAATTTCAAGACAAGAGGAAGCCTCTTAAATGTATATTTGGAGGCACTGTTAAAGAAATTGGACCCTATCTCTAGGACTTCCTTGAATACTTAAGGCTGGGCTCTGACAGGTGCTGTAATCATCCACCAGCAAAAGGGACCCTCCCTGTTCTGGCCTGTCTGAAAATCTTTCACAGCAGGGGTCATAAAGATGTCTAATAAAAGACAACTTATGCTTACCACCACTATAGGTGATTTGAAACTCAGAGCCCAAAATAGACTTGCTTTAGAAAACAGATTAAATAATGGACCCTCTAGATTACCTCTAAGTAAAAGAGCCTGTGTGTTTACTAATCCCTCAAGTATGCAAAATGTCACAAACATCAAGGTAAATGTCTCATTAATGGTGCACTTGTCCTCTGCTTTCCCATTTGGGGTCCTAAAGTCTGCTTACATTAATAATTATATGGCTGAAATAAACAGGATTTACATTAAGATCTGGAGTGGCTACATTTGAATGACTATATACTGAAGCAGGCATCTTTTACATTAATTTGCTATTGTTTTGCTCTACCTATGAAGTGCTTCTGGACAACAGGGGAAAAAAACTACTAAAATTTTTCTCTGATTTTGTCATTACAGCACAGATCCTCTTCATTGCAAAAATCCAGTCTTTTAAGATCAAGAAATTAATTTCTGGTGTTAATAAAACAACATTTCTTTTCTCCTTTCACTGTCAACCTTAGGAAAATAAACAGTGTTTTGATCTAAATTCCTGGCTTTCATCAAAGAAACTTTCCCCTTTGCAACTGAGAGTTTTATGTGTAGTCTTTTAATTGACTGAATCTCAGGGGAACTGGAAAAGTTGCTCAATAGTCTCAAGATTTAACACAAGGTATTGATAGCTTGCCCAGCAGAAGTGATCTTTATCAACTTTAACATGCCCAAACAATGGCAAAGAAGCCAAAAACTCTCCACCCATCTCCAATAATTAAGCCAAGAAGTTAAAAGGAAATGATGCTTGTACAAGTCTGGGACCAAAAATGAACCTCTGAGTCAAATACTAATACCGAGGCTAGGCAGCAGCTGCATCAGAGACTTTCAGATCAGACAGTGCTGTTACGAGTATCTAGCCTGGCCTGACACAGTGAAATAGAATAATTCTATCCTGCAATTTGGGCACCTAAACCCTTACAGGTACCTTCACCTAACCCAGTGGTGCTGAATCCAGTATGAGTTTTACTCAGCCTTTGGCAAGCAGGTTTGCATGCAGAAGGTGAGTGTATGTAAAGAGCCTTCAAAGTCTACTACTGAGCCATTTGTTGTCATGACGTTGCAGCTCTTTCCTTTCAGGGATGGAGCTGAGCAGTGCTCACCAACCCATGTAGCAGAACTGAAATGTGAAAGCCATATGCTACATCCTAATGCTGTGTAGGCTGCTGCTGATTCAATCACACATTTTGATTCACAAAGCAGTGCCAAGTATATATGTGCCTTGTAGTGACTGTACAGTAGCAGGCAAGGAGTGCCCTTCTTTGGAGGCTCCTATGGAAAAGCATGACCAAGAAAGAACACTGCCATGTACTTGACATCAGAGTCCACCCGATGAACTGTTTGGCGCTGTGTCTTTTAGCATCCTGATAAAGCCAAATATATATACAAAAAGAGTATTTCTTCTTTGTGATGAAGGTGAATTTACATTATTATTAACATAACTAAAAGTTGTAGTATTCTAACAATGCTTTCATGAAAAACACTAGGTTAACAAATGACGGATACCTACAAGGTACATCAAATGATTTGGGTTAACTGTAGCACTAGAGATCACACTTCTTTCTCAGACTGAATAATGCCTTAAATCTCAAATTAGAAGAATATAGCAAAATGTGCTTCAGTTTTCTCTATTCTGAAAAATATTTACTCTAGTTATGGTACATAGATCTAACTTTTATAAGATTTAGACATGACTGAAATTCAGCAGGTTCTTATGTCTTGTTTTGAACTGAGTCTTTACTCAGCAAAGATCACTGGTGATCTCCATGGTAAAGTACTAATTTCTCCTCCTTGAAAATCTTGTGGCCAAGTTCATCCACATGGCTATTAATCAGCTTTCATGCACCTCTGAGAGTAACAGGGCCTGAAGATAGTTCATCCCTCTACAAAGTCAGGAGGCAAAGAGAAAGAAAAAGCTTATTTTGTTACTAATACTGAATAGAGGTAAATAGATATCCACAAAATCAATGTGCACTGGTGCCAGAAGATATCATTGCCACATAGTAATTCTGGGTAGCTTTTCCTCAGAAGTTTAAAAAGCAAGAGAGGGGGACACAGAAAGTTTGTACCTTACATGTAATCATTTGGAAGGTTGTTTGAAAGAATTAGCACTTATTAATTCCAAACATCTGAAGACATTTAGAAAAACCCTAACTGTAAGTTGCAAAAGCCAGTATCTATCCAGGAAGCAGTAATAAAAGGTCGATCACAAACGTGCTCGCTTTTGTCCCTGTACTGGACCTGGCTGAGATGGAATTATTTTTTCCCATCACCCTCCAAAGTGCTCTACTTTGTATTGATAGCTGTGAAGGTGTTGATAACACAGCAGTGTTTTGGCTACTGTTGAGCAGTGCTCCCACAGCATCCAGGATGTCTCTCCAACATTTTCTCCCACACAAATATGCTATGGGTGGGCAAGCTCCTGGGAGGAAACATAGCCAGAACAGCTGACCCAAACTGACCAAAGGGATATTCATACCATATGACACCTGCTCAGACACAAAAGCTAAAAGGAGGGGGAAGCATTTGTTATGACATTTGTTTTTCAGTATTGAAGCTCTACTTCCTGGGAAGTGGCTGAACATCACCTGCTGATGAGCAGTAGAGGATAAATCTTTTGTTTTCCTTTGCTTCCTGCACAGCCTTTGCTTTATTAAGTTGCCTTTATCTCAACATACCAGGTGTTTTGCCCTCTTAATTTTCTGCATCTACATCCTGCTGAGCAGGAGAATGTTGGAGCAGCTGGGAGGGCACCATACAGCCAGCCAGGGTCAACCCACCACAGTCCCCTTCACTTTTAAACATTACGAAGAGTTGTGCCTCTCTCTAGACATTGAGGGCTGTGATCACATCAGCAACTAGTGCAATACCACACAAACAGATCTACAAAGTGGAACACTTGATGCTGAGGACCTAACTCCACCCTCCATACATTTTTGTGCTTTACGCTGAACTAAGTATAGTCAGACCCAATGGACTAAAAAACCTGAAAAGTGTCCTCCAGAGGTACACATTGCAATTAGTTTCATTCAAGAGGAATCCAGTTTGGGTGTCCAGCTATTGCTTTGCAATAGAAACTCAAGCAATTTCATTGAGGAGGGGACACTTGTAGCAGCAGCTTCAATAGCATTTACTCATTGAAAATAAATTGATAATACAAATCAACCTCACATATAAGATCTACAGATAAGATTTGTCTGGAACCTTTGAGGAAACCAGAAGTGCGGAGCACAGAAAACCTTTGAAAACATCTCATTTTTATATGCCTGTATGGAAACTGAATTCTCGAATACCTATTCAACCTTACTGCTGAGAATTTGAATTCAGCAAAGCATGTAAGTGTGTCATTAAAGATAAGTGTGCACTTAGGTATTTTGCTGAAGAGGGAAATCAGTGGATCATTTATCTTGCAGTTCTGTAGTAAAGGCACAAAAAATCTTTCTCTGAAAAGCTGCTATTTCTGGGACACTTGAGATAAAAATGCAAGTATATTTTTGACAAATTTATTATCGAGATTAACCTCCCTTATGAAGGTTGATACGTCAATACTTAACCACTACATTTCTTACATTAGGGAATCTAAGAGTGGATCAGGGCCTAGACAATTTGAATTTGCTTCCTAGTGTTGTCATTCACCTGTTGGGTGACCTTAGATAAGTGAATTCACCTCTCTCTGTCACAGCTTCCTCACCTGTAAAATGGGAATTCTGATCACTGATGAAAAATTTTTGGAGGTCTATAAAACCCTTCATAAGTCTTAGGCTAATCTTTTTAGTGCTATATGGGATACACCTGTTCTCTAGTTCCACATAACTGTTTTTAGTCAAAAAACTCCAACAAAACCAACACACCCCTTGCTATTTTCCTTGCCTATATTCACCTGAAGGTAGTCTATGGGGATTTGTCTGTGGCAAACACACAACTAACTCAGCAGGATGCCTGATATCAGTGAGGTGGGCACCATAAAAGCCAGCACACACGGCTTTAAGTGCATACAGCCACCAAGGGCTGTTTTGCACACAACCAAAGACAGAATGTAATCTTTATAAGCCTTAATACCCACTCCCTTACTTATGAGAATAATAGCACTGGGTGCCACAGAGCAGCTGCCTCAGTGACACGAGTGTGTCTGAGTGCACATGTGAGTGTCTGCACACACTGTATCTGGGCCTATACACACACTCTCTGGGAGTACATGGTGTTTGAGGCTTACAATTTCTCAGACAATATTTAGATCCATTATTAGCCTTATTTTGGTGGCAAATGAAATCATATATCATTGGAGTACACATGATTCTAGGTACATATTAATCACAAGCATAAGACAGCTGCCCAGACTCCCTCTCCTATTCTACAGCCTGCAGAGAAGAAAGTGAAAAGTTATGCTCCATCTGTACACCTTTATTACAGCACAATTACCATATCTGGAACTTTTGGTTATTTATAACTTGCAGATTTTGTTATGCTGTTGATCTTCTGGAAAGTGCTCACATAAGACTAAAGTTAACTCTGAGGTTAAATTAAAAGTAAATAACAGGATTACTGATGATGGCAAAGTCTATCTGTATGCACAGGCTTTGATCAGTAAATCAAGAATCTCCTATTTGTTCAGTGTATGTTTCCCGCTAAACTGCCCACATTTAATCTCTTACAGGTTTGAGTAACAAATGTGGAATGAATTCTATGGCTGCAGATTGGATTTGACCCTAATGTACACAATAATATACTAGATGCTAAATTAACCAAAAAAAACCCAACGCCTCAAACAAACAAACAAACAAACAAACAAACAAACTAACTAACTAACTAACTAACTAACTAACTAACTAACTAAACTAACTCAAAAGAATCCCCAGACAAATGCTCCAAGAAACAAAACAAGTAAATCATATTAGAACTCAAGATACTTTGGATTGTGGTTAAACAAAAATCTAGTTTAGAAATGTTTTCCGGTTGCTGGTTATGAAGTCCATGGATGCTTTTGGCACAAACCTATTTCATGCCTTAATCCAGCAAATAAATAATTATCTGGGGTACACATCTTATTATCTTGTAATTTGTTTATAAAGCATAGGTCATACCTTGTGTGACTATGTCCCACTACACTCAATGAAGGAATACTTTGCTGCTCTATATACTAATCTTGAATAGCAAAAAAATGAAGCAAATGTGCTTTCATGCCACAAATATGAAGACTTAAGGTTTTTTCCTAGTGAACTTGCCTGAAAAACTTCACTGAATCCAATAGAGCTGCTCTTTCTACTGGGAAAACCTTGACCCAAGTTCTTTTATGCTTGGATGCAGGGTAAGAAAGATTTATTACCCTTATCTAGTCCTCAGAAGAACCCCCAAGGCACCCATGTTACACATAATGCATGCTTTCAAAGAAGTGCATGGATGCCAGTGGAAAAATGATTCCAAAGGCAGAAGACGACAAAGCCGAGTGAAACATGGAAAAGCAGCCTAAAAGGCCTAAAAGATGTGGGATCTCTGCAGCCCTGCAGAATCACAGAGCCCTTAGGGTTGGAAGAGACCTGTGAAGATTGTGGAGTCCAACCCCCCTGCCTATGTTTGGTCACCTAGAGCAGGTGACAAGAACAGGTCAGGTGGGTTTGCAATGTCTCCAGAGAGACCTCCCTTGGACAGCCTGTTTGGTGTCCTGCCATCCTCAACGTGAGGAAGTTCTTCCTCTTGTTGAGATGGAACTCTTTGTGTTTTACTTTCAGTCCATTTCTCATCATCCTGTTGCTGGGCACCACTGAAAAGAGTCTGGTATCACCCTCTTGGCACCCGCATTTGAGACATTTATACACATTAATGAGATCCCCTCTCGTCTTTTCTAGACTAAGACAATGCCCGTCAGGAGTGCTGCAATGGGGTCCTCTCGGGGCAGGGAAATGGGGTAAATTCTCTCCCAAGGCCCATGTCCTCTCCTGCCGGAGTTTGGCGAGGCTCTGACGAGATGGCGCAGGCCGTGTCCGAGAGACACGAACCACCGCTCCAGGAGGTGCCGGGCAGGGCTGCCGGGGACAGAGGGCTCTGCCGTCGGGCAGGAGGCGCCGGGCCCCGCACCGGCCGCGGGCAGCACACGGAGCGGGGGAACCCCGGCCCGGCGCCGCGGCCAACGGGGCGGAGCGGCGGCGTCACCGGGCGGGGCCGGGGGATCCCCGCGCGGCCACGTCACGGGGCCCCGCCCGCGGGAGCGACCCCGGGCCCGGCTGTGCTGGCGCTGCCAGCGGCCCCGGGGCCGCCCTCCCTCGGCCGGGGCGGGGCCGGCGCGGGCGTGCGGCGCGGGGAGCTCCGGGCAGCCCCCGCCCCGCAGCCCTCGGCTCCCGGCCCTCCCTCGGGAAGCCGCCCTCCCTTCCCCTCCCCTCCCGCGATGCGCGGCGCCTGGGCGGCTCGGCAGCGCTGTCCGGGCGGGACGTCAGCCCCACGCCCGCCGCCTCGCCTGCCTTCCCTCAGCCCCAGCCCTCCCTCCGCTCCTGTCGCGTCCCCGCCCGGCCCTGGATGCAAAGGCGAGGGGCGGCCGGAGAGGATCCGGACTGGGCTCTGAGCAGGTCTCGCCTTCCCCGCTGCAATCAGCGGAGCGGCTGCCCAGCCTGTGCTAGATTTAATTCTAATTTTAGAGGGTTTACGGGGCCGTTGCCTTTTTTTTTTTTTTTTNTTTTTTTTTTTTTGTTGCTTTTTTTGAATTTGGTTTCTTTTTCCCCAGATCTTGAAGCTCAGCAATGTCTTAAACGGATTACACGGAGGAGGGGTTGAAGCTGAAAACCTCATTCATCCTCACGACGGTCCTATTCATTGCTGAAATAGGTGTAGCGTAGGAGCCGGTAAGATCCTCCCCCAGCCCCACTCGTATTTTGGGGATCTGTTCCAGCTTTCCTCCCTTGAATAGTGGGGACGGGAGGAGGGGGTCTTCTGCTCTTGAGCTGACAGAAGCGTAATCATAAATCACCTACCTTGTTTGTCCTTCTATCCTTTGGTCATAGAGGGGCTCCAGCCAACTGTGTGGTCTCACGTACCGTTGCTCCCGCTGAATAGTTTCCAAGTTTGAGGTAAAAGAACAAATCGCACTTTTCAGGGACTTATTGAGACGCTCAGAAATAAAAAATAATTAAAAATGAAAATAATAAAAAAATCGTGTAAGGCTATTCAGTCCTACTCATTTTCTCCCACGTGTTTTCACAATTATCGTGTATTTGTCTTTCTCTGCTTCAGTTTCTAGCTCAAAGTTGTGGGATTTTCCCCCAAATAATAGTAATAATAATAATAATAACAATAATAATAATAATAATTAAAAAAGTTAGAAATAATAAATTAGGAGTTAGTTTCTCGTGGTCGAAGCTGAAGATCTTATTTCAAACCCGGCTAGCCAGGAGCCTGGAGAAGTTGCAAGGCAGCGTCTGAAAGTTTGAGAGATCAGCATCAGATAAAGTCTCTTTGGTGATACCTTGCTACCCGAGTAACTGTTTCAATGAGTTTTCTCAGCAGCAGCAGCAGCAAACGGGTAATATTTTCCAGACGTCTTTTTCTTTCCTGCTGCTGCTTTTCTGCCTCTTCCACGTTATGGGGTCTTTTAACAAGGGAGACTTGACTTAATAGGCGGAGGATGGGAAGAAGGAGGGAACTACTCCTGTAAGGAGGAAAAAAAAAAAACCCAACCCTCCCAATTGCCATGATCTCAGCCAAGGGCCAGTTCAGCGCCAGGAATCTAATTAGCCAAGTTGCAAATTTTTTCAGAGAAATACAATACACATATGTTGCCACCAACTGGTTTCCTCTTCATGCCCCGCAGTTGGGGGAACCCCCCACCTTCCCCACTCGCTGCATCCTTGGGCTTGGGGTGTGGGATTCATCCCTCCCACAGCCACTATTCGGCTGAGACAGTTTTTGCTGCTGCTGGTTTTTATTAATAAGGGAATTGCGTCTATGAATGGATGAACTTGGCAGTTTTCAACCCTGCTTTACCCGTTCACTCTCGAGAAGATTTGTTGTAGTAAAAGGAAGCTCCCACTGATATTCATATCCATGCCTCTTGTGTTAAAACAAGCCGGGAAACATGTTAGGCCATTTAAAAACTGGAAAATTGTGGTGTGGGCTTTGTTTTGGTGTTTTGGATTGGTTTGGGTTTGGGGTGGTTTTTTTGGTCTTGTTTCGTTATAAATCAGAAGTGTTAATTCTGTCGATGATTCCCGGTGAGCCAGGGGCACCAGCAGCCCACAGCACACCCCATTGCTGCTGCCGGTCGCTCTCACTTGTGACTCCGCTGTGCCTCCAAGGCGGGTTTCCCGCGGTCGGTCCCCGTTTGCGGTGCCAGTGACATGGAAAAGGCACTGGGTGGCGCTGTTGAGGCGGCGGAGCGCCCAGCGCGGGGCTCGGGGCCGGGCCGGCGCTGCCGCGTCCGCCGTGCCCCGGCGGGGACCCGCGGGGGAGGACGGCGGGGATCAGCTTCCCCTTCCCCCGTGCTGCTTGCTCAAGGACCGCAGAGGTCGCCGCGTTGGGGCGTCGAGCCCACAAAGGGGACCGTATCCAGACGCCGTTGGGAAATCCGGGGATGACTCTTCGCCGAGTTACCGCCCCTCGTTACCTTCTGGTGTGGGAAAGCTCCAGAGCACTCTGGGGGCTTCTCGTGTGCAATAAATGGTTTTAAGTCAGCGGTTACCTAGGCTGGAGATTTTTTGATTGCCTGCCTTGGGGAAGTGGTTATATTTACAGGTGTGTTCAGTCACTGCCACGGGGAGAGTGGCTTTAGGATGTGCATTGAAGCCGAGCTCCTTGAACGATCAATCTATCTCAAATAACAAATCTGATTACAGCTTAAGCCAGAGGTTTGTGGGCAGTTTTAACCTGGCGCTGCCAGGGAAAGCAACTGTTTCACCCTCATCTTCATTGCCCTGTTTTCTATGTCAGGAGAACTGTCCTAGGTTAGAAATTATTTGTTTGGAGAGAGGGAACAGCAATAAAGTAAGAACTAATTTGGGCTAAATGAAGGCAAAACAACTGCTTTGCCAACAATCTGGCTTTTGATGGTTTAGAGCGTCCTTGAAAGTACAGCGTGACTTAACAAGCATGGAGTCTATCAGGGCTTTCAGGTATTCCTTCCTCTCAGACCTTCCTCCTATGGCAGCTCCATTCCCATACTGCAAGCACCTCCAAATTCGTGTCACAAAGCCTTTAGGTACAGAGCCCTGCACACCTCTGTCATCAGGCAAGGGATACATGGCACTGCCGCAAACAGGGGCAGAGGGTAGAAGGGTGTCAAGGGGACTACTTGATCCCCCTCTTCACAGGAACCACGCTACTAGCCAAGTATCTGGTGTAAGCCAGGCTTATAACAGAATCACAGAATGTTCAGGGTTGGAATGGACTTTGAAGATCAACTAGTCCCAACGTGCCCTGCCATGGTCAGGGACACCGTCCACTAGATCAGGCTGCTCAGAGCCCCAGTCCAACCTGACTGAACACTGACAGGGTTGTGGCATCCACAATCTCCATGGGCAACCTGTTCCATGTGCCTCACCACCCTCACAGTGAAAAATTATTCTTAATATGTAACCCTCTTTCAATTTGTACCCATTGCTCCCTGTCCTATCACTCCAGTTGCTGACAAATGATTAATGTTTGTCATTTAGCCAGGCAAAGGCAAGTAGCAAGGTCTGCTACTGTTGTACACATAACCAAGTCCTTGATGTCTGTGTGAGTCCTAAGGTGTGATTTCCTGGCATCAGACTTTCTCTGGCACTGTGAGAGGCAAGAGAAGATTAGCACAGGTGTCCCTAGTCCATCCATCCATGGCTACTCTCGACACTGTGCCTTGGGGAATTGTTGCTCCCAGCCTCATTTGTGTTCCTTTGGCACTTGGTGGCCTTGTCATGACTCAGGGATATGTATGTCCTGCACAGGGGACTTAATGTCTAGGATAATTTCTGAAATGAGGTTTCAGGGGAAGGGTGGGTTTGTTTGGCTTGATTAATAACTAAAAGTTACAGATTAATTTTTTCAAGTGAGCACTTGTTATAAATGAAATAGTTTTTTGTTTGTTTGCTTTTTGGTCTTTTTTAATTTTATCTTTTAATTGTTACATTAGAAGATGGCCTGTCTACTGATGAATGTACATTACTCTGGAAATACACAGTATCCCATTGGCTTAATCCCATGCTCCTTGGGTTTGAACAGAGATCAAGAGACAGTAGATCAGAGACACAAATCTTTGTGCAGCAATAGCAGCACTTAAATCACACCAAAACTTTGCTTTAGAAAATGACATAATGGGAATGGTGAGTCTCTCATGTCTATAGCTGTTTCCTTCTCAGCCATAGCTCATGTTGTGTGATCACACTGTCAGGGCAAGCAGGATAACGTAGGTCGGGAAGTTAGGTTTGCCTACCAGGAAGGAATTAAAAGTAGGAGGATATGATTAATGCCAATCCATGAAGTGCTATAGAAACCAGATGTAGATGTGTTTCATTAGAAGTATATCACATCTACATTTATATGTTATGTTATGTCTACATGGTTACCATTATCAAACAATCCTGTCTCCTAATTGTGATTTATAGTCACAAGTAGTGAGGAAAAGGGAGTTCTTGGCTGTCACTGTCCATAGGCATAGATTGTCACCAGCTTTAGGAGAATAATTTTAATGAACTAACTTGATTTAATCTTCTAATGAGGCAATGGGTTTGTGTGAGAGAGGTCAGACAAAATATATTTTTGGGGGAGATTAGCATAGGCATGGTTAAATAAATTGCTTACTGCAGAGTAAATTAGTGGATGAACTGATGGCATGTAAGCCACTCTTCAGCCACTATCAAGTACTCACTTTTACCCTGAGGGAATGGCTCCATGTGCCTTTTTCCTCTCTCTTCTTTTCCTCTCTCTTCTTTTCCTCACCCTTAAATATGTGAATACTCACCCCGAGCATACACACATGCTTGGACCGGCAGAGTCTGCAGTGCTTCACTGATCCCTCCAGTGACCTGTGCTGAAGGCAGCTGCAGAGCACGATGGCCATTTCCTACGTGCAGGTGTGAACCGGCCCTGCAGGGCAAAGGGAGTGGGGCTGCTCTCAGTGGAAAAAAGCAGCCAGTGCTAGCAGACAGCAGGAGTGCCATAAACAGCCTCTTCAGGAGCATTGCTGTCAGGAAGATCTGGTCCCCCAGTGACGCTGAGGTGGCTGATCCCACTGGCGCTGAAGGCTCTTATCTTGCATTGTCTCTAAGGTAAGGATTGACACACACCCTTTTACTGCTATTGTGTAGGGCTTATCAAAAAGAAAAGCAAGAACAAGACTCTTTGCAATGCATAGTTGTCTTCAAGTAAGAAAATGAGAGAATATAAGGATCTTTGTCGTGTAACAGGGACAAGCTAAAACTGGAAGGTAGATGTATTCATGCTAGACAGAAGGCACATTTAATAGCAAGCTTTCTTTAAACAGTTATCTGAACGATGAAGGGGAGTGGTGGATTCCTATGTTTTGAAATCCTCTGTAGCTTTTTTGGAAGCTACATTTTAGTTCAGTGAAATTTATTTGGCCCGGTACAAGAATAACTGGATTTCCATAACAGGCAGGTCAGACAAAATGATCTAGCAGTTCCTTCCACCTCTAAACTCCATGGAGCTATCAACAACCAGACTGACATGTCAGGTGTGTTCCACACCTATTTTCACATGTAGCAAATTCTGCTGGAAGTGGGAGAGTTACAGAAGCCCATATGTATGAAAGTGAAAGCAGAATCATGCCCTAAATTATGATTTCATGGTAACTGTGAATCCACTTGCAGATTTTAATATAAAATCATGGGCAGTTTAAGGCTTATGAAGACTGGGTGCAGACAGACCTAACACTCTGTGATTGTTTTCACCATATATAGAGCCATTTTAGAGGCTTTCAGTGTTCTCGGAATTTAAATCCAAGGTTATTTATATGCAAAGATTTACAGGGTCCAGAGAAAACCATTGGTCTTTAAACTTAAATCACTCTTGCAAAATTGAAACTTTCCAACGATTTCTTTTTAATATAACAGAGAAAGCCATAACTTGAAGCAAGTTAGAAGTTAATAGCAGGCAGGTTCAGACTAGAAACAAGTCATGCACATTTGGATGTGTCCAGAACTGTTGGCTAGAATGGACTGTGACTGTCAGCAAAAATGCCTGTCCGGATGGTTTGAAGTAATGGGTTTTAGTGTGCAACCAGCATGGAGCAGAAGGAAAAGCAGGTCAGTTTGAGGTTTCTTTTGTGAAGTCTAATTTAAGAGAAATTACTTAACCACATGCCTATAGTCTAATGCCTAGAATCCAGTTTAGAATGTCTCAATGTTAAAGTAGATTATATTCTGTAGGATCCACAGATAATACCACATGAAACAAAGAGCACAGGCAATTAAAGATAGATCTATGCACAATGACTCTGGTAGTGAATTAGACTGACCAGAGCCAGGCAGCTCGAGGTAGGCACATGTTCATCCACACGATTTCACTGCTGCCAAGCTCCTGGCAGGGCTGACCTTGACCAGTCTGGAGAGTCTGACTATCCCTGAAGGGGGCCAGGTCCCCTCTGGAAGAATGCCTGAGCTCTCATCTCCAGTGAGCTGCTCACAGGATGGGGAAATATTCCTCTACATTCCCAGACACCTTCAGATGGAGAAACTGGAATGAGTAATGGGTTTTACACATGCCAGAACAGTGGGTTTTAGAAGCCTCCACGACTGGTTGGAGGTCATTGCCTGTATTAATCTCCCTTCTTCCTGGGCAGAGCACTGAAGTGGTGCAGCCAGTCACAGCCTGCTTGCAGCATTGCCCTGGCCTCTGACAGCCTGGTGGTTGCAGTTGTCCTCCCAGTAGTTATCTCAATAGAGGCAGTGCAATTCCTGGCCACCACGTGGGAACAAAGACACAGGGACCTCTAAAGTGCTTATTTTTTATAATGACAACTACAACAACAATAGCAACAGTAAAATTTTTAAATAATTGACATTAAATAAAAATTTTCATTGACTTTAAATTTCCTTTGGAATTAAATTTTCATTAACTGAAATAAAAGAAAAGCAAGTGAGGCTTTCCTAGAATGTATGAGATTTAGGCAGGGGCATAGGACACCCCTTTTATTCATTTTTACGATGCTCTTTTCTCTGTTGGTGGTACTTACCAAACAGTTCAATCAAAGTTGCCACTTTACCTAAATAATTACACAGTCTCCTGCTTACTTCCCACAAACACGTATTGTAGATCGATGTTAGGAAGGCGAATTTGACTAAATGGATAGGTCCTCCCTACCATCACCACCTCCATGAGAGATGGCTCAACATCCTGCAGGCATCTGAGAACAACTACCTCAAGGAATGCAGCTGCACTCATACAAGTTAGAGGCCCATTTTCTGCCCATGTTGCATGAGAATTCACCAGAAATCAGAGGACACATGTATCTTTTATTCCTTTCTCTGGAAATCCCGCATCAGAGCATCAGCTCTCAGGTAATGACCCATTTTTTCATCAAAAGTAGCTAAAAATCAGGAGTGAAACTAACAGTTGTGTGGTGCTGTGCACCTCCCAGCTGGCTGCTGAGCAGCATGGCTGTGTGGAAATTTGGCTGTGACATACACAGTTTATGAAGGAAGAGTGCACCTCAAGATGGGATCCAGCACCTTTTGTGACAACGCTAGCAATTAATTCCTGCCCCAGAGGTCTGGATTCTTTTCCACTCCAAATTCTTTCTTGCCTGTCACATACACCCTAGGCTTTAGGAAGGGTGCATGTTTCATTTTGTGGAGCTCTCTGTCCTTCATGGATGTTCTTTGCATGTGGTCTGGGTTGAATACTGGGTTGCAGCATACAACAGCTGAGCTGTTTAGGTTATTAGATGGTCAGGCAGTCAGTAGCTGAAGATGTTTTCTCCATGTTAACCAAATCATCCAGAATGTGTGAAAATGTCTGGCAATGTTGTATTGTGGAGCAGGAAATGAACCTGAAGAGAGCAGGGCTGCTTACAAATAACAAGTGTCAGAGAGTACTAGTGATCTCCAGCAGCTTGCACACAAAGCAGGTGAGATCTCGTCACAGGCAAACACTTTTCATGCTTTCTGCTACAATTTGACTTGCATAGGCAACTGTGCCACAGTCCTTTGACAGATGTACTTTTGAATATATGTGCTGATAACAAAGCACACATGTGAGCAGTGACAGTCTGCAGAGCCTGCTGATTCTGCTGGCTCTTCTGATCTTTCACTGAAAATGTTTTCTGTTCTGGTTATGAGGGCAGATTTCAAAGACACAGCTTTATGCCTGTTGTCAGACTGAAGCCTTGATGATGAGGTCTTTCCGGTCTTCCCCTGACCAAAGCCACAGGAGCAGGTGACACATCAGAGCTACCAGTGAACTGACAAAGATCTATCTGGGAGTATTACTGTGCCCTGATGTAGAGTTCAGCTTTTCCTGCTGCTGCTTGCTGTGCTCTGAAGTGACATCAACTCTCTGGCCTTTGTGGGGGAAAGTCTTTCTGCTGCTGGGAAGTGGAATCTGTCCAGGTAGATACCAGCATGGAAGCAATGCCATGAGGACATGAACTTCCATGTATATCTGTCAGGGAGAGCTGTGAGCCTTGCTACCCGCTGTCCCCACTGCAGGCTACAGGCAGCCACTGTGCCTCTGACCCCCCTGGCAGGGAACAGCACCCATGGCAGGGGGGGAGTGGTGTAAAGGCTGGATGGTTTTTCCAAGATCTTTCCAGAAAGTCAGCACCTTCCTGAAAGTTAAGAGCTGTTGTGTTATGATGTGGACTGACTCTTAAAGGAGTTGAGAGGCTAAAGAAACATTCCTCTATTGCATCTTCCTGTGTTTCAGTGAGTGAATTTTCCTCACTGTGGCTGGAGGACACAGTGATCTGGCTATTAAAGTAACTCTGGTGCTCCTGTCATGTGCCTGTTTCTAGATGTTGAACATAGCTTACAGTAGTGATTTTATTACACAATGGACACAAAATTTAGCATAATAAATAGACAGAATCATTTAGGTTGGAAAAGATCTCTAAGCCCAACTGTTAACCCAGCACTCCCAAGTCCACCATTAAACCATTATTTATATAGTGTTTTTTCAAACACTCATATTCTGTGACCAGTGGTAAAACATGCCACCCTCTATCAGCTATCTGTCTGAAACTCTGGATCCTTCTGGACTTGATAGTTAAAAAGTCCCTTGTCTGAAAGTACCTGCTAGAGAGGCCCATATCCTCCCATGACATTTAATATCACCTGCAGAGGTTCTAGCTTTCAGAGGTCAAAAAAGATTTTTTTTTTTTTTTTTAAATACGCTCATCTGACAGCAGGTCCAGCATGTCAGGCTGTCCGTACTGTCCCAAACAAGGGAGGATGAGCTTCAGGCTTCAGTCCGGTCATGAGAACACAAATTTTAACATGACCCTTCAGAACTAGTGGATAGACTCTAATTAATTTCATTTACTAGAATAAACACAGACATGATAACATATATTGCTGGGAATTATGTTACAGCACCTTAAGATCTTGCAACCTATCACTTGACCCAATCAAACACACTCATTCAGGCCATGCTAATCTATTTCTGTGCAAATGCCTTAGCAATTTTGAGGGTTTTTTTTGGAATGGCTTTGAGCTTATCATATTCTGTGACTCAAATGAATATGCACCATAAATTCCAGCATGTAAAATCCTACGTGAATGAAGTAAACAGATTACAGCAGACACAAGCCCCTTTAACGTAGATGCGTTAAGGGTCTCAGACCCTCTGCTAGTCCTGCAAGAGTCACCAAGCCTTACTTAACAGGCTCATTTCTCTCACTCTCTGCTCTCTAATCCACAGTACTGATGGATTTGTCCTGCATATTGCAAGAAATATTAAGTATATCCATGACTTCAAGACCAAAATCAAAGGTATAGATGAATAAAGAAGGACAGATAAAATCTCTTCACAAAAATCTCTGGATTTTGTAGCATTGCTTGGTACTTCAGGTTGCTATGTCCTGCTGATTGCCTCCCATTAAAACACCTTGGCAGCAAAGTGCCACTGAAAAGATCTACTCCACTTCCTATCAAGCTATCACTGAATGGGCAATTACATTAGAAAATGAGAGCACAGCATGATCCCTTGATGGCCTCACCTAGGGATATTCTCAAAGGATTCTCCTTCCCACATTTTCTGAAGATTAGTATTAACTCATATCAATTATTATTAACAATTAGCTCATTGAACACATTTTTTGAAAGAAAAACACAAGTTGTTTAGCTACAGTGATGACACACAAGGCACAGATTTCACACCATTGGTCTGCAGATGGCTGGGTAAGCCTGTAATGCTGGGGAACAGCGTCTTGATTTGATTTCTGCAACAGCAGCAGCATAAATCTCCAACTGCTGTCTAAGACCCCAAGTCCATTCACTCTGGCAGACCCATTTCATTGCCTGGCTTTTGGCCAAATCTGTCATGGGGAAGAAGCATGGTGTAATGCAATAGCACCCTGACTCTGCAGGATGCTGTTTGATCTTGCCTGTATAGATGGGGCTGTGTCTTTGCTATGATGGCATTATGGCAATGTGCTCCAGCCCTTTGAAGATCAGGGGTTTTCTTAATTTTTGTAAGTTGTATTCCTTGTACTCTCCTGGAAGGAGACCCATCCTGAGTGGAGACAGAGAAATCTTGGGAAAAGAGGAACTAAATAAGGGAACATTTTCTCATAAATCTCTGTTCCCAAAGGAACAAGAGAAAATTTTGCCAATGCCCTTTGCATTCTGGTCCAAGAGTGGTGACAGCTAACAGACACTTCTTTCCCCACTTCCCTTCCGGGAAGGGTCCTTTGCTGGGTCCTTTGAACCTACAGCCTGCTGGGTCCTTTGAACATACAGCCTGCCTCCTCCTAGTGCTCTGGAACAGCAGCTGATGGCTTTTCCCTGGATTCATCCTCTAGTGTCCCCAGCTGATGGATGTACCAAGGCTTTCTCTCTCCTGGTACCCAGAACAGCAGGAATTTGTATCTATCTTTTAGTTACAATTCCTCGTAACAAAGGAAAATTGACAGAGATTTTAACACGCCCATGCATGTTAATTGTTTCTTTTATTCAAGAAATGTGGGTGAAAGTATTGAGGTGATTTGTGAAGGCAGGCAAACACCAGTCATTGAAGAGACCTGTAACATTTTTACTGCTTCCTCAAAACTACAAAGCCAGTCCTGGGGGACTCGAGCTCAAGTCCAGGCCTCAGCTAGGGATACTTCCATAGCATCTGTGCACCAACACTCACAGTCTGTATAAAGAGGGTTTTTACTCACCCCTTCCTGAGGTTTGATTGTTATTTTTAGAATGGAGCAGTGGAAAACCAAAACCTCAATTCCTTCTCAAAGCTGCCTTTATCTTGCATCCTGCCTTTGAATTTGCTTAGCTGCTCTAGCCTTTCTCTTCCAGAGGAAGTAAAGGGCCATGTGTTTCAATGAACTGTCACTGTTTGCCTTGTAAGAGGTGAGTTTATGCCCCTTTACTCCATTTCAGACATTTCAGACTCCATTTCAGTGCAAGCCTAAGGCAAGGTGGAAGATTCAAGAGTCAGAATCACACGTTCCCTATCAGAGCTACCAAAGATGTCAGAAACCCCCACCTGCATGTTCAAAGGGAGTTTACAGGTGCACATGAGAACTGAGTGAGAGGCAACTCATGTGTGGGTGTCTGTGGCCTCAGAGGGAGGTTTCAGCCCTTTCCCCCTCTCAGCTTTTTGTCCACTGCCAACCCAACAAAGAGTTGCAAATGGTTTTTCATGTGCTGGTGCTTTGTCATCCCTCTACAGCTCCAGTGCCAGTTCTGCCGTCAAAAACAGAGTGGTCTTTCAGCTGAGATCTGTTGAAAATACCTGAGTTTGCAATATGGGGTGTATAAACAGCCTGGTAGTGCCTACTGTGACTTCATCCCTGTTAGGCAAAACACTTGTCTCCATGGTCTCCATTTATAGCTGAACAGATGGGAAACGTGAATGCCAGACTTTCTTTGCACAAATATTTCAGTCTCATGTTGTTCAAAAAATGGTGTGCTGTGCAAAGCAATGAAAGACAAAGATGGTACATTAGATTTACCTGTGAAGAAGACCCTGAAGAGGTCACAAAAAACTGAAAAGGATAATTCTATAAATACAATTTGGTATCAAAGCAAATGATGCTGTGACCATCAAGACTTGCTTCCAGTCAAGTTTTGCCTCTGTGATGTCTGCTAAGGGTTGTGGCTCTGCTGATCTCAGTTAGGAAATTCATTTTAGTCATCTTTTGGACACGCTTTCAGCCAGTGCTTGAAATACCTTAATATTTTGGAAATTTCTCTATCACTCTTATTAATTTCATAGAAACTGGCATGGGAGTTAAAAACACTGACAGATTAGGGAAAAGAAGTTAAAATAGAGGAGGTAAAAACAACTTGCCAGAAGTTAAACAGACAAGGTAAAAAATACTTTTGAAAAAAAGAATGAATTAGAAGTGCCCATTGCTGTTAATCCCCCTTTCATATCCCAATATCTTAGCTGTTTTTTGCCTGCGTAATGGAATATCCACATTTTTAAATGCCAATGAAGTTTAACAACTCTTAGTCACAGGGAGTTGCAGGCGATTAATAATGATTCTGGCATAGTGAAAGCTTCCTCTTACAAGTATTTTCACTTTTTTTCCATCATTAATCTTGGATGATCTGTCCACGTCTCTTTTTTTATCTTCTCTCTTCCAGGAGCTGGTCTTCCCCAAAACAGCTCAGCAGTTGTGTGGGCTGCTTGAGCTGGCTGCAGCAGGGAGGGCAGGGCTGCACAGTGCTCTGAATCCTTATCATGTGTCTGCTACGGGGAACCCCCATCTCATCTGGTGTCATTTGTTTTGTCGTCTTCTGGGTGGCTGATCAAACCCCTCAGCAACTGGGCATTGTTTCGGTAAATGAAGTCAGGAACCAAATTCCCCAAGGTGTGGAGGTACGTAGAGCTAGTTTGTGTGACGTGTTACACTTGCTCATCTCTAGTTCTTTCTCAGAAACAGAGAGGAATAGTTAATTGAAGCAAAATCTAAAAAGGTTTTTTAAATTTTTTTTTCTTACTTTCTGTCTTCCTCTGTTCTAGCAGAAACCAGGAACCCCACTGAATGTTCCCCATTTCCCTCTCACCCTCTTGATGGGGGTGTATGAGGAATAATTACCGTAGCAGCACCTTTTGTGGTGCGGGGTTAGGCTTGTCTTATTGTACACAGCACAAAAGGGGCTCTTAGGCATCTCTACAGGGTATAAATATCCCTGAGACCATGCTTAAGTATAAGTTCTCTTTCTGCTCATGTTTCTTCATTATATGAACACCTGTGGGGCTGCCCCTGACTTGGCCCATATAGGTCTCTAGGTAAGTTCTGGAGGTTTGGTGGAACATTTCCCCACACTATGGATGGGTTCCAGCACTTTATGCCCAGCCAAAACCTTCTATGTTTATATGCTGAGTCTTCATATGACCTCTGCTCAGCAGGCCAAGCTGCTGGAGCATTTTTCTAGGAAAGCTCACTGCTGTTTAGCACAGGAGAAGATGGAATGTGAAAACCTGAGCTCAGACTGAGGTTCTGAGAGTGGTTTTCACACTCTCTGCTGAATCTATTTGGTAATTCAGACATCAAGCATGGGATGATCCTTTCCTCCTGGTCCCAGGTGTCCTTGGGTGCCCTTGGGTTGGGTGGACCCAGCCAAGTGCACTCTTAACTGCCTGCTCTGCTCCCTTTCATCTCCACCCAAGACAGAGGCTGGGGGAGAGCAAGAGAAGCCTTTCCCTTGTGGTGGGGTGTCCTGTTGACACCTGGCATAGACAGGGATAGTTAGTCAGAAACCACTGGAAATGGAGCAACCTGGGAGGAATCTGCTCCCTCACACAGCTGCTATTGCCCAACGTGAGCTTTGCACGACGCTGTAATTGGTTCCAGCTGACTCACAGCAGAGCTGGCGGGGAAAGTTCACGTCAGGAAGGGCGTGTGGCTCCTGCGTCGGGGACACGGCACCGCAGAGGTCCTCAGCCGGCAAAGGAGCCAGGCAGAGAACAGCAAGAGGTGATTCTCCACTGAGTGTCACAGGGAGAGCTTTGAGTGAGGAAACACAGCCAGATCCTCACTGTTCCGAGTAAGGAAACACAGCAGATCCCTTTCTCTGCATTGTGTGTGGAGGGCTTATTCCTCTGTCCAGAGAGGGCACTCTTATTGCAGATATTTTGAGACCTGCTGAGGCAAGTGATAGCATGGCTGATTGTAAACACTAATATTAACTAACAGCATTTCTTACCTTTGATCTAAGCTGTGAATATTGTAGGAGCTCAAATCAACTGTATTTGAAAATATTTGAAATCTGTTAAACACAGACTCACACCTCTCTTTGTCTGGTGTTACTGGCCAATAACATTAGCAGTGCTTACTATTGTACCCATTAAAAAGGGGATAAGTGACAACATAAAGGCGACATGAATTCAGGCTTTATTTACACAGGCGAACACTAGGATTTACTCATTCTTGGTCTGCATTTGTTGTAGCCCTACTTAAGCTGACAGACAGAGTGAAACCAGGTTTCAGATGCACCGTGGTTCCCTTACAGCTAGAATGTAACACTTTTGAGTGAGATGAGTTTTGAGACGCAGGATTGTTTCGCACTAGAGCTGTGATTTCTGACACCACCCTTTCCAGATATTTATAATATCAGTGGGATAGTGCTTTCTTTCTTTTCTTTTTTTTTCTTTCTTTTTTTTTTTT
>VZDJ01000346.1:17927659-17940819 GCA_008694505.1 Cyanoderma ruficeps
TTTTTTTTTTACTAGTTTATATATGAATGAGGCTGTGCCCTTTTATTTTCTTTTCTTTTCTGTTCTTTTTGCTACAGCTGACTGCCTGCTTCCCTTTTTTCCCAGCCTTGTAGTATTTCCACCCTCCTCTCCCTTCCCCCAGTCTGCCACAGTGTCAGTGAGAAACAAAACTGCTGAAACCTGAGCTTTCTGGCTAGAGAAGATGAAGAATGAGAGGAGGTGGTAATTAAACCCTCCCCCATATTATTCATGCAAAGGAATTGTCTTTGAACACCACTTCATCCTGGGAGCCTCTCTGAGTTCAAAGAGAAAGTTGAGTTGTTGTCATTCTGGGGCCATAATCTAATCACGGTGTCCCCCTTTGATTTAAAAATCTTCTTAGGAGGTGGCAAATATCTCTCTGTGTCTTTTATATTTTATTTTTAATTTTTAGTCTTAAGAATGTGGTTCTTGTTGTTTTGGCATTTTTCTCGTAGTGCAGAGTTTTATCACTCAGGTTAGACTGGTTCCTGTCACTGGCTATGGTTTAAGAGATCTAAGCCTTTAGCAGTATCAAGAACAGAAAAATATTCCTCTCTTAATTGCAGACAATTCTCTGTATGCACGATAAGGCCAAAAAGGCTCTCCAGGAGCCTCCATCTTCCAAGGTATTTCCAGATTCATGCTTTCAGAAGCAGCTCTGGTATAAGTGGTGCTTCTTGGGACAGGCATCTACCATCTACTGGGATAGATTTACCATTTTTAATCACTTGACAGCTAAAGAGCACAGAATGTGTTTCTTCATTCTCTTCTCACCCTGTCTTCTCTGAAGAAGCCCAGCAAAACTTCTCCAAACATCAGTCCATTTCCACACAGACCATAAATGATGCCACTGACACACAGGTCTTTGCCTGCACATAGAAAGTTGGACACAATGATATTAGCAGTCTTTTCCTTTTCAAGGTTATTTGTTGTATGATTCTCTGATACACGCATTTAACATGTTTTGTGTTCTTCCTTGCGTGGGTTGTTCTGCATTAGTGACTTGCAGATAACCAAAGCATCCATTATGGTTTCTGAGATTTTCATGTGAAAGCTCCAGTATTACTCAAAGGGTTGGTGAGATAGGGCCTATTCCCACTTCCACCAGCTGCTCTCCAGGTAATGTCCAACCTTGCTTTCAGAATTTATTAGGTCTGTTCAGAGCACACATACTTGTTCAAGGTGCTCCTGCAGATTCTTGCAGAGTTCAGTGTCTTCAGATAAATAAAGGCAAAATTAAGTTATGGTCACTGCAGGCTGGGGTGTTTCTGTGAATGTGAAGTGATTGCATGGTGAATGTTGGCTCCTTGGCAGCATAGTGATGCTGAGGAATTGCCTGTCCAATTATAAGTGTGAACACCTGGGCTGTGTGTCTCATGAAGCAAGATTTCAGGACATCTGAACAATGCCCTTTAATTCTATTATAAAAAATACTCTAAAAATTGATCATTTTGTTGTGGACAATAAAAAACTTTAGGAAAAAAATCAATAATGAAAAAAAGTAATGACACCAAGTAAATTTATCTGTCAGTTTAAACCTTTTAACACATAGCTTCATTTCAAAAAACACCAAATGCTAGTAGCTCCTATTGAGCCCATATGGCTCTGCTCAGTAGATACACTTAAAATAAATCCTTACCCTTTCTTTAGATATCTAAATATACACCTGCCACACTTATTTTTAACATCTTGTCTTAGATTTTTGGTTCTAACAATTTTCAGATACAGATTTATAGCAGTGATTATTTTTATCTGTATCTGGTCAAATCTCTTTTGTGCTGCTTATATAATTATCATTTTAAAAGATGCTAAGTAGTTTTTGCATATACTTCTCATGCTTGAGTTCATCTCTGCTAACTTTGTGTATCTAAGTATTAGATATTGAGCTCAAGATGATCACTTGGCTTCTCGCAGTTTTTGACAGAAATACAGATGCACTGACAATGACTGTTCATTCCTTCCTGAGGTTGCTTGGATTAGTGCTTCGTGAGGAATCTGGAGTGATCATTAAAAGGAAGTGTCTAATTCTTAGCCAGCTAAATGAGAAGAGGCTTATCCTTCAGCTTTGGCTCTCACAGCAACCAAATCTTCTTCATTCAGAACTGAACCAGTTTAGCTAAAATGCCGCATAATTATTACATAAAATATCTGATATTCCCAAATGCCAGTGGGGCACAGCTGATAAATCTGTCTTGTTTCCTGCTTCCCATGTGAAAATGGCCAGGCTGAACACTGGCTGGTTTGAGTTAGAGCAATGAGAAGGGAAGAGAAGATCACCTGAAAGATGCTTCCCTCTCTAAATATGTATTCAAATACACAAGAAGATGACATGAAGGAGAGCAGCTTTTGCAGCAATCTAGTTAGGGATTAATATTTGTATTTTTAAGATAAGCCCCTTCATATAGCTGAATAGCTCTTTTTTCTGGCAAACGGATAAAGCTTGTCTTTTTGTGTGAAATACACCATAACTTGCAAAATGGGGTGAAACTCTCATAAGCAGACAATTTGAAAGAGAGTAGCTGTCTTTTGCTAAATAGATGTGGGTTCAATTTCAGATGTCAACAATAAAAAAATAAAATGCTTGACAACAGGAAAATAAATAACTGAAAAATAACATGGAAGTTCATAATTTTCTGTAAATTAAGCCAAACTATTAGAATCAAACCTTCTGTATTTAGTAGCAAATATTGCAATTCTGTGGAAGCCGGTTGTCCTTCTCTTAGGTGATGTTTATCTGCACAAAATACACATGGAAGGATACCAAAGTGTTGCTTTTGAATCTCTCTGTAATTTTATGTTGGTCAGTTTACAGGCAAATTCAGGATGCCCTGACCTAATCTGAATGAACTCAGGCTATATAAAATCACATAAACATCCACAGTAGAAAAAGCAGTATTCTGTTCAGAATAAAGACAAACCACAGTCAACCCCCCCCACTATAACCCATACCCCAGATCTCTGGTTTCCATTCATAAAAGCCAAATGAATGAATAGGCAAGGTTATTGAGGTGGCTTCCTGAGCCACACTTCCAGCATAATGTGACAAAGGCTGAATTTATGTTTAGAATTGGCAGATTCAGTGATTCCTAATCAAATTTTTGGGTCTGGTTCCTTAAAGTGACCAACAGAACTGTGATCAGCAATTGCATCAACATTAGACAATTTTGTAATGTGTAATGTGGCTTACATCTGTGGCTAGAAGGCAGGAAAAACTTTTTTTTTAATGGGTATTGCTTTTCTTTAAGATAGAAAACAATGTAATCCAAAAAAACCATCCCAAGCCACTTATCTTTAAACTTGTGTTTAGTTTCAAGAACAAATACAAAATGACTAAATCTTACCATTATTCTCGCTGACATATATTGGGTACGTATGTTTCCTTTGTACTCCACTGTTTGTGATTAGCACCACCATAAAGAAAACAGAGCCATGATTATTACTACTGTAACTGGAGAGGAAAATATCTCCTGATTGAAATAACGAGTAAGTTTCACAATACACCATGGCAATTCATTGAGTAACTTGGGGCATGCAGCTTTAAATTTGAGTGGAGGGTTATGGGGCTCTTAATAGGGTTATGGAGCTCTTAATTGAGTTATTCATTAGTATTTGTCATCTACAAATTAAGTTTACTTTCTTTGAAGTCTTTAGACACTTGTAAATTTTTGTGGTAAAAATCATCTTTATGATATTGGTCATTTAATTAGTCAATGATGTATTGGGAAGCCAAAGTTATGTCACATCCCCATGTGCTTTCATTACTGGCATCTGTGACGATCTTTCCTTTCATGGTCTGAGGTCAGCCATGGTGACTTGCATCTTGGATGCCCACCCTTCCTCTGAAATTCTCTGAACCCAACTGTCACCCTTCTTCTGATGCTTTTAATTTCCATTTGCATTTTTCTGCCCCCTGACCTTTAGTGGTAGGTGTCCTTCACTGTCTGTGCTGGTAACAGAGGGCTGTGGGTATTTTAAGGTGTGTCCTGATTTACACAAACAACTGTATTTTGCATCTCTTTCATAACAGAAAAAATCACCCCAAATTCCAGCATTTAGTGGCAGCGCATGGAGATTTGCTTTGATTCTTTGGGCAGCCTGAGTGTCCATATTATCTCAGTGACAAGAATTCCTTACTTATCTCCAAGGATTCATAGAATCCTAGCAAAGATGTTCACATTTTAGCCATTTGACTTTAGCAGGTTTGGTTCTCATGCAGTCAAAGCCCAAGGGTATTGCTTTGAATGCTTAACTAGAAGCAAGAGCCAGTTTAACACAGAGCAGAAGGCCAATGAGATCCTATTGTAAATCTTTCAAGCAAACACAAACCCCTCCCTGACCATCAGTCTGATTCCAAAAATGTGCTTAATGGAAGACTCATGTGCCAAAGGACTCCTGTTACTGGACTGTGCAGAGCTGAGGTATTATTGAATCCCGTGTCTTCCTCTGCATTTCCAGCGATGTGACTGGAGCTCGTGTCCTGCCCTGGACTGTCCCAGTAGCTGTAGAAACCAATGGAAATATAATTGAACATGTGAGATTCAGTTAACTCAGTTATTCAAAGCATGTGGCTGCACTATCTTCCAAAACACCCTCCAGCCACAAAACCCTTAGCTTGGCCCTAGCTAAAAAATGTTCTAAAATACGATTTTGAGATCAGCAGCTCTGTGAATGGCTGAGGGGGTGCAATAGCTGCAAGCCTTGCTGAGCACACTTCGTGCAAGGCTCAGGAACGCCGCTGCCGAGGGTGCTGCTGGCTGCTGCTGCTTGGAGAAAACCCATCCAGGCTCGTTCTTAAAAAGTCACAGATATGCACTGGAAAATCCCTGATATTTATTTTTGGATACAGGGCTAAACCCTGACTTTGTAGAGGTGAGGAGAGTTTCCATTGATTAGATTAGAGCCCAGACTTCTTTTTCCAGTTTGATTTCTAGCTGAGCCCTGTCTCAAGCTGCTTCCTGAAGGCGTGGCAAGGAGACTTTTGATTTTTTTGTTCACCAAGGACAGGGTCTGTGGCTGGGAATCAGCCTTAGCTATCACCATTGCACTGTGATAAATAGGAATTTGATAATGGCACACACTGAATGCAGACAGTATAGATTTGAGTTCTGAGTAGCTGAAGTTTACTAATCTCTGCAGCTTCTGCTTAGAAATTTTCTGGTAATAGCTAACAAATTCTTCAGAGAGATCAGCTTCCTCACCAGAAGGAAACACATCTACTCAAATGGATTCAGTTTCTCATCTTTTATTTTTAATTTCTTCTCTTATTGCTGTGTGCAAAATAAGAATACCCTGCTCATCTCACCTTTTCTGTCTGTAGATTTCTACCCTTCTCCAAGGAAGGTTTACCCCCTTTGCACATGGGGAAACTGAGTCATAGGGAGAGGTGTCTGAGGTCATGAAGAAGCAAATGGAAAAACTGTTGTGTAAACTGGTCTCTGGAGTCCCTGCCCAGTTGCTTGCTCCCTTAAATGTCAGTCTCACAGGGTTTAAACTAAAGCTAATGGTGATAAATAGGAACCTCCCCACTGATTTAGATGGTCTTTGAAATGATCATGCATGTTTTTATATATATATATCCTTCCACAATTTCAACTGATTTAATATGTTATAATATCTTGATCTCATCTAGAAATTGCTAGATTGACACAGCAATTACGATTCCTGTGGTCACTTAACAATAACATTATCACCACTTCTGCAGGATGACTGAGGGGCTGATTAAACACACCCAGAGGAGAGTTTACCCAGTGAAAGATACAGAGTCCCATTGCTATGGGTCCAGATGTCAAGCAGACTGGCCAGACCTAGAAGTCTGCTGCACTGGAACATTGAAAGGTTTCCTCTGCCTGGATGATGCTGGGGGCTCATGAGATGGGTCCAGCTGTGTGGAGTACATGAACCACACCAGGCCACCAGAGACAAGAAGAGACAGCCCTGCCCCTCTCCAGTGCAGAGGCAACATTTTCCAGGAGGATGTGGAGCTCCCAGAGTTACCTTCCAAGCCTGGTACTGGATCTTCTGTTCTTCCTCACACCTCCCAAATTTTTGCTCTCCCAGATTACAAAGATTCCTCTGCTTGACTGTGGGAAATCTACAAAACCTATGATGAGGGGCTATGATGTCAGGGCTGGGCAGCATGCAGGCAGCTCTCCCTCCAAGGAGGACTCCCCCAGCATCAAATGGCACTCCATCCTACTCCCAGCTCCCACGCCCCAACCAACATGCACTGTGCAGGTGTTCTGTGTGCCCCAGGTGGATCTAACCAGCTGGATGGGACACAGAAGCTCCCAGGGAGGCCACAGTGCTATAGAGCGAGGCAATACCACTTAGAGTTTGAGCAGCTTTTTTTGGCTGGTTTTCCCTTCCTCTGAGTGAAATATCACCTAAAATGTGTCTCCTTGAACTAACCAGATGGCTGAGGTGTCACCAAAGGTCTGGGTTTCTGTGGGTGCTGTTCTTTAGCTAGATATTCACTATGGGGGTGATCATTGTCACCACTGAACTTTCCAGCTCTGACATCCAGGACAGTGCCTGGGGTCCCAGTGAGGCTCCAGAAGCAAGGCGAGCAAGGTATCTTTTCCAGGGTCTGGATGGGAACTAGAGTTGGCAATGCTTTGGACTGCTCCCTGGGTCTGCTCACCCGCTTCCTCTGCCCAATCTCACTCAGTGCTCCTCTAAGTATTTTCTATAAGAAAAGGGAGCAATAACAGCTCCAGTGAGCCCCATGCCTTTGTTAAAATGTTTTTGAAGTTTTTATTTCCTAAACGTAAGAACTCAAACCTTCCAAGTCACGAGTGCAACTTATCAACATGTTCCTGCCCAGCCTTTTAAAACTTCCACTAACTCATCCTGAGTCCCCCATTAAAGATATGATAACATTTTCTATCCCACTTCCCCTATAATTGGATTGTACAAACACTGTTAGTCTTGCTGAGAATGAGACTATCAGTAACAAAAAACTCCATCAACTTCCAGCACTTTAACAAGATCCCCCTTTTTATTTTATCAGTCTGATGTGAATCCCTCTGATCAGGTGTTAACAAGCCAGGCAATTTCCCCTCAATAATTCTCTAGCACTATAAATATATACTCACTACTCAGACATCAAATCACGTGGACTGTAGGCAGTTTTAGGTTTTCCACTTCTACCTCATTTTTATAGTATCTTTGTTTTTCAAATCTCTCTCATTAGTTGTTCATAACAGCAGCATCAGTACCATATCCAGGAAGAAAAAAAATAGTTGGCTTTCAGTAAAGTTTGTTTATGTTGCTACATGTTGTAAGGAATTTATTGGATTTATGTTATGTTATCCATATACCTAAATTTCTATGGATTTTATCAGTGATTCACAGCTATCTGTCAAGTACAGCTCCTTTTTGCTTGATGGGTAAAGGATCTTTGGTGATCACAACCAAACAACAGACAAGAGCTGAATTCTGTTTTGGAAAAGAGACTTCACCTTCCTGCACTTATTGGTCACCTGAAATGGCTGTGGTCTTCTTGAATATACCAGCATCTCTTTTTGTTCTTCTGGGAGATTCCCAAAACATACATGGGAACTGGACACAAGACATCCAGTAAATGAAGAGCCCGGAGAATAAAAACCAAAACAACAAACCCCTCCCTCACCAAATGGTATAAGGAGACAATATATTTGTCTTCTAAATTTGCATAAGAACACAATTAACTCATGTTTCATTATGCAGTTTCTTATTTGGTTGTAAGAATGTTATCATCTCCTGGGGAGAAAAGGCAAATAATGGTACTGGCAGGAATTATGATCTGAACTACCCAAATTTTCAGTCAAAATCTCTTAGGACTGTACATAACAAAGTTTCTAAAATCGTCTCTACCATTCTTTTTTTCTATAACTTTGTAAAAAGCAGTAAATCACTTTAATGTTGATTTTTCTAATAGAATTCACTAAGTCAAGGCCATAATACTTGAAATCCAGAGTGACTATTTAATTACTTAATTTAAATATTTAATATTCAAGCAAAATATTCAAATTAAATTAAATTAAATTAAATATTGAATGTAGCACAGGAAAATGCCTACATCAATATTTACACCTTTCTGGCTTTGTATTGCATCAAACTCCTTAGAAACCTTTCCCAGAGCAACACCACCACTTCCCAGGAGCTCAGTGTATGAGGGACAGGGTATCTCTCCTACAAAGATAGGCTGAGGGAGCTGGGATTGTTCAGCCTGGAGAAGAAAAGGTTTTGGGGAGATCTCATTGCAGCCTCACAGGATCTAAAAGGGACTTAGAAAAGGAAGGGAGAGGATGATTTTTTTGAGGGTTTTTTTTTTTTTTGGTGTTTTTTGTTTGTTTGTTTTTGGTTGTTTTTTTTGTTTTGTTTTGTTTGGGTTTTTTTTGTTTTGTTTTGTTTGTTTTTTTAATGGGAAGACAGTGACAGGACAAGGGGCTATTATTTTTAATTTAGAGAGGGCAGGATTAGATTAAGTATTGGGAAGAAATTCTTTAGTCAGAGAGTGGTGAAGCACTGGAACAGGTTGCCCATAGAAGCTGGGATTGTCCCATATCTGGAAATGTTCAAGACAAGTTTGAATGGGGCCCTGAGCAACCTGATGTAACAGTTCACATTCCTGCCCATGGCCGAGGGGATGGAACTTGCTGGTCTGTAAGGTTCCTTTCAGTCCAGGACATTCAATGATTCTGTGACAGATAAACTCTTTTCATAGCCTCACAATTCACACTCAATTAGCGCTAAAGATGTTTTCTTTACATATGGAAAAATTCACTCTTTGTGGACACGTTAAAAATAATCTAAACATACATCTAAAAATCTGAATCACATTAAAAAAATGGTTCAATTGACAGCAAAAATAGATAATGAATGATGGAACTATCTCCAGAAAAACGGTAACACAAGTTACTTCTCTGATGACACATGATTGTCTTGCCCTTTCTGTGAAAAAATTTGCCCTCTGACTGCAGTATTACTACTTTTCTTACTGTTAAGCCATTTTGAACAAGGAGTGGTGTTGGTATTGAGCATCCTCTGTAAAGATTAATATACAGATTCTTGCCAATGCTTGTCTTCTCTTCTGTCATCTTTAAAAGAATTCTCGTTTTCTTCTGGTGTTTCAGTTTGAAATGTAACCCAGGAAATTTCCACTGCCAGGCAAAACAAAAATAAAGCAGAAACAGGATCAATAAGTAAAGAATTATGTAATACACTGATGCAAATCAACATGTGTATTGCTTTTGCATGGCCAGGTTTGGTAGCCTGATCTGTATGGGGTGGGTTCTCTAAGAAGCTGCCAGAAAGCTTCTCCAATGTCCACCAGAGCTAATTCCAGCCAGCTCCAGGATGGATCTCCTGCTGGCCAAGGCTGAGCCCATCAGCTGTGGTAGCAATGCCTCTGTCATAATGTATTTTAGCAGGCAAATAAAAAGTTATTGCACAGAAGTAATTGCAACCAGAGAAGATTGGAGGGAGAACATGTGAGAGAAACAGCCCTGCAGACTCCAAGCTCAGTGAGGAAGAAAGGGCAGGAGGTGTTCCAGGTGTCAGAGCAGAGATTCCCCTGCAGCCCACAGTGCAGAAAATGGTAAGGCAGCCATGACCCCTGAGCCACCTGCAGCCCATGAAGGAGCCCACACCACAAGAGGTGGATGCCCTAAAGAGGGTTGTGAACCTGTGGGAAATAGGGTCCTGGCAGAGACCCTTGGAAAGAAGGGTCCAAGCTGGAGCAAGTTTGGTGCAGGACTTGTGACTCCCGTGGGGAATCCATGCAGAAGCAGCCTGTTCTTAAAGCACTGCACCCTGTGAAAAGGGAGCCACACTGGAGGTTCATGAAGTTCTGCAGCCCATGGGATGGACTCACACTGGAGAAGCTCATAAAGAACTGTCTCCCCTGGGAGGAACCCCACACAGGAGCAGGGGAAGGACTCTACTCCCTGAGCAGCAGCAGAAACAACCTGTGATGAACTGTGTAACCTTCATTCCCTGTTTCCCTGCACCTCTGAGTGGGAGGAGGTAGAGCTGAGCAAGAAAGGGATGGGGAGAAGATGTTTTTCAAGATTAGTTTTATTTCTCATTATTCTGCTCTGATTTTGATTAGTAATAAATTCAACTTTATTTCCCCCATTCAGGTCTGTTTTGTCTGTGATGGTATTTGGTAAGTGATCTCTCCTGGTCCTTATTTCACCTTAGTAACGTTTGTTATCTTTCCTCCTGTTCACTTGTGGAGAGGAGTGACAGAGCATCTTTGGTGGGCATGTGGGATCCAGTCTGGGTCAACACA
Source organism: Cyanoderma ruficeps (assembly GCA_008694505.1). Classification (NCBI taxonomy): domain Eukaryota; kingdom Metazoa; phylum Chordata; class Aves; order Passeriformes; family Timaliidae; genus Cyanoderma; species Cyanoderma ruficeps. The sequence goes on from VZDJ01000346.1 coordinate 17,937,957, forward strand.
CCATAAATGATTTAGTGGAAAAATATTTTCTACTATTTTGGTTTCTCAGGAAATTGCATATAGGTTAATAAATATAATAATTCAGATTTAGCATGGGTATATTCCTGCAAAGTCACTTGGTTTAGCACCATGGTAGCTAAAACATAAGTATAGCATGCACTAAATGGATTAAGAGCTGGCCAGCTGGCAGATTTCAAAAAGTATTTGTTGATGGGCAATTGTTACCAAATGGAGGTGTTTCTCATGAAAATTCCCCAGTGGGCAGTTTCGTGTCTAACACTGTTGAACACTTTCATCAACTCCTTATTTGCACATGTTGTAATAAGCTTTGATTTTCCTTGATACGCCTGACAGATTAGTTAGTGTTTAGTGATGTACATGTTTTCTGCAAATTGTTAGCCTCTTACCAGAGTTTTGCTGTAATTGATTCTGTTGCCTCTTGTGGTCTGGACATAAAGTTTAGCTTTTTAAGGCCTATTGTGAAATTCCATGTAGAATTCTGCCCATTTTTCTCTTTCTCTCACAGATTAAAGAAGACACTCCCATACAAGTTTTGGTACTCAGCTGAAGCAGCTGGAGAGTCCACTCTCTAGTGACTTGTACTTTGGGAAAAAAGTTGAAAACTTTTAAGGAAAGAAAGGCTTAGTTGCACATTGGAAGCCTCTGGGTTTGGATTTGTGAAAGAAATTTAGCTCCCATTTAGAAGAAAGCCTTCAACTGTTATCCGAATGAGAGATGTGTAATTCTGGTAATGTTTTGCACACATATAATGTTCTTTATTTAAGGATGTTGCAGTGCTTAAAATATTACATCATTAGGAGAAGAGCATAAAAATATAAAAATATTGATCAAAGCTAAGTCACCAATATTATGCTAGCAATGACACTGTCAGTATCAGTCTGATGATTTGATTGTAGAGGTGACACCCTGATTACTGTGAGGGGGAGTTGGTTAGTATGTGTTCAAAAGTTAAAGGAATGATTCTGGAAGAGACTAGTGGAATAGGATGAAGTGAGAATATAATTTGAATTTTTTTTCTGTATTAGGAATCATTTATTTTATGAACAATCAGATTTTAAAGAGGTAGAAAACATGGTATACTATTCTTCACACCGGGGAAAGAAGGTGCTGGACAATGTTTAAGTTTCAGAGGATGAAAGCCTGAAGGGTTTTCCTCTGGTTTTGAAGTGAGGAGTCCATAGGTTTTGCATGTTGGATCACTGCAGGGGTTGTTGTGAGAGCCTCTCTGCAAACCTGGGCCAGGAAATTAACAAGGGAAGCAGCAAATAGGTGGTGGGAAAGACTACTTGGGAACAAACCTTGTTGGAACAACTAACTAAGAGCAATTAGCAGGGCAGCCAGCACCAGTCCTGGCCAGTGGGAAGAGCCAGCCACAAATACTGCCAGACTAGCAGAAAGTGCCCACAGGAGTGGCAGTAAGGGCAGGACTGTTTGCACATGGGGCTGTGCCTGCCTGTGAGCGCTGTGAGCAGCAGCACTGGCTGGTGGCAATGCCCAGGGCTGCCCCTGAGGCCAGCCAGCTGCCAGGACATGGGTAGAGCTCAGGCATGATTCTACTGAGGATGACCATCCTGCTGCTGAAGTCTGCCTGAGTCTGGATCAAAACCAGAGTGAGATGTAACAAGAAGAGGATATCTCTGGCTGACACCAATGCACTGATCTTTCAGTGGTCTCCTTTAGCCTCTCTGGAGTGAGCAGGTACCTCAAGGGGGAATGGGATCATGTTTCCTTCTCTTGCTTGGATTTTCTAGGTGGAAAGGTATGCCTGGAGCTCAAGTGTCTGCTGTAGAAGCACTACTAGGCTCATGGTTTATACTTTAACAGCAAACCAGCACTGGAAAATTTACTTACTGTTAATAGGTTCAGATCCCTTTATTTGCACTTGCTTTGGCTATAGCGGGTATTTCCCAAATTCTGGCTTCTCTTTCTCTGTTATGAGGAATCCTCAGCCATTCAAGAGTCAGATGACTCTGATGCCATCTTAAATGGGAAATAAGCCTGAAACTCAAAAAAATGCTTTCACTCATGAGAGTGGGTAACATCCTTGTGCCAAGTATATTAGTTGTAAACGTGTAAACACATTTGATGGTCTTGAAGAATGAAAGACTGAGAAGTGACATGATGGGCTAGAAGGCAGTGCCCTGCTGACAGGTCAGATCCATCCATTTCTGCTGAAGTCAAGAGGAATCAAAAGGGTTTTGCAGGGGAAGTGTTTCTTCAGCCATAGTCTCAGTCTCCTGGTCTGCTCATAGACCAGCAGCATTTCTCCTTTGTAGCACTCTCTCTCTGCATTTCCATGAAGGGACTTCAAACAACCCTTGGTTTTGGAATGTTTGTGTCTTGAAGGCCTGTGTGGCATTCTTCCTTCTGGCAATGACTCCTTGCTTTTACTTAAGACCGGACAAGTCTAGGAGCCAGGCAAACAATACTACTGAGCAATGGCAAATATCTCAGCTTTCTTTAGACTGCTGATATTATTGGCAAATTCAATGCTGACCTGCAGACTGCAATTTGTTCTCTTTAAACATACAAGGAAAACTCCTGTGAAGAACAAGCTGTCAAGGTTATTTTGTGTAAGCAATTATCTTCTATCTTGACTGGACTGATGTGGGTTGGACATACAGTTTTGCTTTGTAATTATGTAATTGCTAAATGAAATCACAAACTGGTGGGTAAAAATGCAGAAAAGATGTTATTAATGTTTCGATGTGACTGCTACTGAAAGAATGTCACAGCATCTGCCATATTGACCTCCACTCTGAAAAAGCAAGACAAAGAGTTCATTGATCATTTAATATGAGAAAAAGTAAGTTAGGAAATTACAAAAAGAGAACTGAATTCT